>FXXK01001935.1:15224-38434 GCA_900184695.1 Betula pendula
AACTCCTCCTCAGTGTATGCAGAAGCCGTAGCCCACAACTTATCCTTCAATGCAACTCCTCTATGCCCCCCATTAGAGCATTCTCATCCGGCTCCTTATTTTTACCATTAAAGTAGGGAGTAAAATTAGTTTTCCCTACTTTAGTGAGCCACTTTTTCTAAACACCTACATCCGGTTCCCTACTTTAAGGATCCATTTTGACTTTTTCATTTAAATATTAATATTTTTAAAAAGGGAAAAACAAATAAAATTGGAAAAATTAAAAAATAGGAGAGAGAAACTAATATTTTATTGTAAAAAATAAGAGTATGAAGTGAAATGGCTCCCTACTAGTAGGAAGCCATTTCATGCTTCCTACTTTTTTCCTCAAAGTAGGGAGCCGGATGTGAGTAATAAAATAGTCAAAAATCTATTTTGGCTCTCTACTATAAGAATATCCCTACAGTATGGAACCGGATGAGAATGCTCTTATCTCTAAAGTTGGCATATAAATGCCTAACACATTTGCGATGATCTGACGTCGGCATCACCTTCTCAAAAGCTGGCATAAGACCCTGCAAAATAAATTGAGAATACATAACATGTTAATCTTCCAAAACATAATATGTTGGTCAAAATCAAATATATATTACCTTTTGTCGATCGGAAATAAACGTAGGTCTACCATGCTTCTCATGTGATGCAAGGTCTGCAATTAGGGTTTCCAAAAACCACACCCAACTGTCTTTAGTCTCAGCTTCAACGACAGCGAACGCAATTGGGTACATGTTGTTGTTCCCATCTCTGCCAACTGCAGATAGTAGCTGCCCTTTGAATGGACCCTTAAGGAAGCACCCATCAACCCTAATGATAAGCCTACAACCATCTAGAAATCATTTTTTCGTGGCTGCCAAAGAAATATATAGTTTTTGAAACTTCGGATTTACACTCATGGTTGGTCTATCCACCTTAATGAACATACGACTTCCCTGTTCATCCTTCTAACAGCTTCACAATAGTCTCATAGCCTCCCATACTGATCCCCCATACTACCATAAATATGATCTTTAGCCTTTTTTCCGAGCCCTATACATTATGGTCAGATGCTATTAAGTACAAACCATCAACTAGACTTTTCACAGGGTCTTTGAAGTACACTAAATCTCCTAACTGGTACCCATATTCTTTACAAATATCTTCCAAATCAAAGTATGACAATCTATCGGGGTCAACAATATCTTTATGAACTGCAACTTTACCACCCACATATTCACAGCCAAATGACCTATCGAACCTACCCCCTTAATGAAATTCAAGCACGAAATTTGTAGACCCCATCCTATACGGTTAAATTAGTAAATGACAGTAAGTAGTGTTACTTCCTTCTCAGCTTAAAAACAGGACATTATCTATAACAATTAAAAAATTATAAACAAGACATTTAGAGACACAAATTAGTATTTGACCCTAAGAGACAACAAAAACTAACATAGTTTACAACCATATGTGGGTTTCCATGAAACAGCTTGGGGACCACTAGAGCTATTGCAGAGCACATGGACCCAACAACACACAAATCAGAAACAGCTTCGGGACCACTAGAGTTATTGCAAATCATATGGACCCAACAACACACAAAGCAGAAAATGTACAGATTCAAATATAATAAACAACATCACAATTAGCGAAAACAAGTTATTGTCACCATTTACTATTATCGTCACAAAACAAAGTGTACATATACAGTTTAATAAGTTTAGTAATGAAAAAATTAAGCAGAATTACACATCCAACCAATTCAAACCCAAAACTCCAAAATTTACACAAAACTCTAACCACGTTTGTTAAACACACCTGTGGTTGCAAATACGTTAATTAGCGCATTTCCTTCTTAGACGATGGCTGATGACCTTACGAAAAAAGGCAACCACTCTCACTTGTCCAATTCGAGCTTTGCCTTTGGACCCCACGAAGAACAGTGTCGTTATCGCACTGCTTCTAGATGTCTGATAAAAGTAAAACAAAAGACTTAGTTAAATTGTGTTCAAGTGTTAAAGTGAGGCGAGGGTAACTTAAGTTTTTCACGCGTGGACCCAGGGGTAGATAGGAAACAATTGGGGCAAACCGCACACGTGACGCACACGTGGTGACGTGGTCGTTAGTTGAAACGGCAAGATCAGACGGAAGGGCCAAATTGATTTTTTTTGAAAACATTGAGGGGGCACATTGTGAATTTTGTAACATTGTGGGCTAAATTGAAAATCCCCTCAAACATTGGGGGGGTAAATTGTAATTTTTCCTTACTTTTAATATTCTATCAATCATTTTTTTACAATTTTTTTTTTTTTTTTTTACTTTTTATATCACATCATTCACTTTTTATTACTATTCAAATAAAAATCTTACTAAAAAATAAAACTTTTTTACTTTTCCATATAAAAAATTCACAACATTCTTTCTACTTTATATCATATCAATCATTTTTTTTTATTATTCCAAAACAAAAACATACATAAACCTTTAACAAACACACTCAAAAAGATCCGATGGTTGATTCGGAGTGTCACGTCAACATTGTTAAACAATTGTATAATAAAAATAGAGTATCTAACATTACTCCGCTTAAAATATTCTGATACTGATCTTATTCATCAATGTTAGCTGATGTCGATTGGATAAGTAATCCTACAAATCCCTGTTGTACTACTGGTTATTGTTTTTTATTTGGCAATTTTCTTAACTCTTGGTGAAGTAAGAAATAGTTGTTGCTCGATCTAGCACTAAAGTAGAATATTGTGTTTTAGCTGACACTACATTAGAGCTACTTTGGTTGCGATGGCTATTATAGGACACAAGTCTCTTCCTCTCTTTTGCTACTCTTATATACTACGACAATATGAATGCTATTCACATTACCCATAATGATGCTTTTCATAAACGGATAAATCATTCTAAGATTAATTGTTGCTTTGTCGGTCATCATCTTTTTCAAAGCTAACTGCAACTTTATTCATTTATGTCTCATGATCAATTTGCTTCAATTGTATGTACTATTAGGTTTACTAGCCTCTATATATAGGCCCTTCTTGTACATTTTTTTAGTGTGATTTAATACACAGTTAACACATTAGTTTTTCTTATCCTATTAGTGTGGGTATTAAGTTTTGGACAAAATTTTTGGATTGAAGGAAATTTCTTCAAACTTGGTATATTAAATGACATTATTAACTTAAAATACGTGAATTCTTACATGCATTTAAAAAAAAAAAATATCATATAAAAAACATACTCTATTAAAAATATTTTTAATACACCAAATTAGAAGAATTTTCTCCCTACTATAACTAGAATCTTTATTCTTAATTTTGGTAAAATTTTGATCAGTGACGGTGTAATTACATCTGTAGTAAAATTATCGGTAAGAGGCGGTGTTTCTTAATAATGATGGATATGTTATCCATCCTTTTATGTTTCCTAAATGCGTTGTGCAGTAGGTGGTTTTTGCCGCTTTGGCACCCCACACATTATGAGCAAGTGATTTAGTTAAGTTTTTTAAGGCATCCAGTTTAGCCAATGTCTTTAAATTTAAAAGACTTTTATGCCACATCTCTGCCTCGTTTAAAGGCTGCACTGTTCTTTAAAATACTGGAATAACCTTCAAATATCCAAGGTGCTGTGAAATGAAATAAAAAATGCAAGACAAGGACAGTAGATGAGATTTTGTAATATTATAAATTAGTTCCATTGAAATATACATTATTTTCTCTCTTAATTTGTATCTCATAGGAACCATGATGGAGGACAATGGAATATGAATAAAGGTCGTATGATGATTTTTTTTAAAAACAAAAACTTAATTTTTACCTCCTTATTTTTTTTTCCTTAAAAAAGTTTATCTTCAACATTTAGAATTCTAGGTTTGCGACCAGAAACGGCAGGGGGAGTGTCTTTTAATTATACTTTGATTTGAACAGTAGAATTGTTGTTATTATTTTCATAATATATTAATTTCCCTCTAATTTAAAAATATTTCAATTATCTTTGTTTGTGTTTATCTTCTTCTTTGTTCTTCTACAATTGAAAAAGATATGTAAATTCTCTGCTGCTTTATAAGAGATTGTAACTTTCTCTTATATAATTAAATGAATTTTTGAGTAGACAGCATGTTGATTGATGGTCACTCTTTAGGACGCGTTGCGCTCGCACTGCGCGCCTTCGCATTGAGCTTAGGACGCACTTAGCACTGTTCGCATCGTCGCATATTTAGATCGTGTAATTTTTCTTGATATGTTCAAACTGCAGTTTAATAATAATTTTATTATTTTATTATTTATTTAAAATTCAGATTTTAACTGTTTTTTTTAAACTGCTATTTCAACAGTCTTTTTTTAAACCGTTTTACTGGCTTTATCAAACAGTTATAATTAAACTGTTAAAAACTGTTTTGAAAAACTGTTTTTTTAAATGCTGCTGTTTTTGAAGTAAATATAATGTTCTCATATTTTTTATGTTTTCTGATATTCTTCGTTCTTCTATTCTTGCTGTTTTGCTGTTACATTTCTTGTTTGTTGAATAGTGGTTCAAAATTTGACAATCTGCCCAACATCTACATTCGCAGTATTGTATCCTGAGAACAGAATTGCTGTATTCCCTTTTGCAAAACTAATTATACAAGTGGGAGGCAATATTTGTTTAAGAGACAGATTCATATTCGCCTTACTGTCCATGAATTCAGTCATTCCCATACAGATTTTCTGCTTTCTTTAAATTCTATAGTGCCCACAGTTTTATTTCTAACAATTCTTAAACAAATATTTTTCACTTTTTTCTATGGCACTTCCAAATATGAATTCTACGATTACTTCTCTGAATGTGATGCCCCAAGACCTTTCCAAACTGGATCGTTTTGATGGCAACAATTACAAACGTTGAAAGGAGAAAGTGGAGTTTCTGCTTACAACATTGAAGGTTCGTTACGTACTTGACACACCATGTCCTGTCGTGCCTGAAGAAGGAGCCACTGATGAACACATTGATATGATTGTCAAATGGGAAGAAGACAACTACACATGTCGTGGGAATATTCTCAACACCCTCACTGATCCCCTGTTCGATATGTATGCACCAAAGAAGTTTGCAAAGGAGATCTGGGAGGCGCTGGAGAACAAGTACAAAACTGAAGATTCTGGAAACAAAAGTTATATGGTAAGTAATTATTTTGATTTTAAAATGGTGGACAATAAGCCTATTTTGAATCAGGTTCATGAGATTCAAATTATTGTCCAACAATTGAATTCTGAGGGCATTCCGATTGATGAGAAACTTCAAGTGGGTGCTATTATTGCCAAACTCCCACCGACCTGGAAGGACTACCGCAAGTCATTGAAGAGGAAGGCTGATGATCTGAATCTTGAAGGTCTTCAAAGACAACTTCGAATTGAAGAAGAGTTAAGGCTTCGAGATAAACTCGAAGAGAATGTTGAAATGAACAAATCTGCCCATGTTGTTGAAATAGACAACAAAAAAGGGAAGAAGCCCAAATTTGATGTTGCTGGTCCAAGCAAAACTGGTCCTAAAAAGAAGAGCAACTTTAAGAAAAAAGGGATTTGTCATTACTGTAAGAAGACTGGCCACTTCATCAAGGACTGCAGGATTCTTAAAAAGAAAGAACAAGCCAACAATGTTGAAGACAACCTTGTTGCTGTGATTTCTGAAGTGAACATGGTAGCCAATACTTCTGGATGGTGGGTAGACATTGGTGCAACTCGTCACATCTATGGTGATAAGTCTTTTTTCAAAAAATATGAGAAAGTTGGTGATGAGATTGAACTCTATATGGGTAATTCAACTACCACCAAAGTAGTTGGAAAAGGCACCGTGGAGTTGAAGTTTACTTCTAGCAAAATAGTTACTTTACTTGATGTATTTCATGCACCAGAAATTCGAAAGAATCTGGTTTCTGGCGGTCTTTTGTCCAAACATGGCTATAAGCTTGTATTTGAGTCTGACAAATTTGTCTTGACCAAAAATGGCATGTTTGTGGGTAAAGGATACGCTGAAAATGGGATGTTTATTCTGAATTTAATAAAGGAGAATGCTTATGTTTATATTGTTGACTCTTTTTCATTGTGGCATGTTAGATTAGGTCATGTGAATTATGATTCTGTTAATCGTATGGTTAAATTAGGCTTGCTACCTTCTAATTTGCATGATGATAGAAACAAATGTGAAACTTGTGTTAAAACAAAATTGACTAGAAAACCATTTCCTGGTGTTAATAGATCTTCTTCGAATTTACTTTAATTAATTCATTCTGATGTATGTGATTTAAGTGGAAAAATTACTAGAGGTGGTAAAAGATATTTTATCACTTTTATAGATGATTTATCTAAATATGCTTATATCTTTTTACTTAGAACAAAAGATGAAGCTTTGGATAAGTTTAAAATTTATAACGCAGAAGTTGAAAATTTTCTTGATTGCAAGATTAAGTCTCTAAGGAGTGATAGAGGTGGAGAATTTTTTAATAATGACTTTGACTGTTTTTGAGAGAATAATGGTATTATTCATGAACGAACAGCACCTTATACACCTCAACAGAACGGTGTAGCAGAAAGAAAAAATAGAACACTCATGGATATGGTTAATGCTATGCTTGACCATTNTATATCTTTTTACTTAGAACAAAAGATGAAGCTTTGGATAAGTTTAAAATTTATAACGCAGAAGTTGAAAATTTTCTTGATTGCAAGATTAAGTCTCTAAGGAGTGATAGAGGTGGAGAATTTTTTAATAATGACTTTGACTGTTTTTGAGAGAATAATGGTATTATTCATGAACGAACAGCACCTTATACACCTCAACAGAACGGTGTAGCAGAAAGAAAAAATAGAACACTCATGGATATGGTTAATGCTATGCTTGACCATTCTGGTTTGTCTGAAAATCTTTGGGGTGAAGCTATTTTTTCTGCAATTCACAAATTAAATAGAATGCCTTCGAAAAAGAATCATATGTCTCCCTACGAGTTATGGTTTAAACATAAACCTAACTTAAATTATTTTAAATTGTGGGGGTGCCTAGCTTATGTTAGGTTGCCTGATTTTAAAAGATCTAAATTGGGACCAAGAACTTCTAAATGTGTTTTTGTTGGTTATGCTTCACATAGCAAAGCTTATCGTTTTCTTGAATTGGATTCTAATGTAATTATTGAATCAAGAGATGTAGAATTTTTTGAATCCAATACTACTAAAAACTCCAAGTTTTCTGAAGCAAGTACTTCTAATAATGAAAATATTTTTGAAAATATTGTTTCAGAAAATGAAGAGAATTTTAAAATAAGAAAATCCAAAAGAATTAGAAAAGAAAAGAGTTTTGGTCCTGATTTTTTGACATACTTTATAGAAGGCAACTCTCAAGATATTGTGAATGAAGTTGGTGTGTGTTTTAATCTGGATAATGAACCTTCTAACATGGAAGAAGCTATGAAATCTAGAGATGCCACATTTTGGAAGGAAGCAATTAATGATGAAATGGAATCCATTATGTTTAATAACACATGGATTCTTGTAGATTTACCTTCTAGTTCTAAACCCATCGGATGTAAATGGATCTTTAAGAAAAAGATGAAACCTGATGGATCCATTGACAAGTACAAGGCTAGATTAGTAGCCAAAGGGTTTAGGCAATCTAAGGGCATTGATTATTTTGATACATATGCTCATGTGGCTAGGATTTCATCTATTAGAACTTTGATATCTTTGGCTTCCATATATAACCTTGAAATCCACCAAATGGATGTGAAAACAGCATTCTTAAATGGTTATTTGGATGAAGAAGTATATATGGAACAACCAGAAGGGTTCATTATTCCAGGACATGAAAACAAAGTTTGCAAGTTAGTAAGGTCATTATATGGTTTAAAACAAGCTCCAAAATAGTGGCATGAATGTTTTGATAGTGTTGTTATTTCTTATGGTTTTCGTTTGAGTGAAGCTGATAAATGTATTTATTTTAAAATGTTTGATAATGATGTTGTCATTATATGTTTGTATGTTGATGACATGTTAATTTTTAGTAATAGTATTACTTGTATTAAAAATACAAAAGATTTCTTGTCATCTCATTTTGATATGAAAGATATGGGTGTAGCTAATACCATACTTGGTATTAAGTTACACAGAATTGAAAATTCATATGCCATATCTCAAACTCATTATATTGATAAAATTTTGAATAAGTTTAATCATTTACATGACAAAATTTNTATTTCTTATGGTTTTCGTTTGAGTGAAGCTGATAAATGTATTTATTTTAAAATGTTTGATAATGATGTTGTCATTATATGTTTGTATGTTGATGACATGTTAATTTTTAGTAATAGTATTACTTGTATTAAAAATACAAAAGATTTCTTGTCATCTCATTTTGATATGAAAGATATGGGTGTAGCTAATACCATACTTGGTATTAAGTTACACAGAATTGAAAATTCATATGCCATATCTCAAACTCATTATATTGATAAAATTTTGAATAAGTTTAATCATTTACATGACAAAATTTCTCGTGTTCCTTATAACCCTAGTTTAAAGCTTGGAATAAATAAAAATCGATGTGTATCACAACTAGAATATTCTAGTGTTATTGGAAGTCTGATGTATGCAATGCATTGCACACGTCCAGACATTGCATTTGCCGTGGGCGAATTGAGTAGATACACAAGTTATCCAGGCATTGAACATTGGAAAGCAATTTCTATAGTTTTGGGTTACTTAAAAGGAACTAGATCTTATGCTCTACACTATGTAGGATATCATTCTGTGATTGAAGGGTATAGTGACGCAAATTGGAATTCTATGGATGATGGATCTAAATCCACAAGTGGATGGGTTTTTACCCTAGGTGGCGCAGCTATCTCTTGGGGATCCAAGAAACAAACTTGTATAACTCACTCTACTATAGAATCAGAATTAGTTGCTCTAGGAGCTGCTGGAAAAGAGGCTGAATGGTTGAGAAACCTTTTGATTGATTTGCCTATATGGCCAAGTCCCATGCCTCCAATTTCCTTACATTGTGATAGCCAAGCCACATTGTCAAGAGTATACAGTAAGTCCTATAATGGAAAGTCAAGACATATAAGTCTTAGACATAACATTGTGAGACAATTGTTGGAAGAAGACATTATCACAGTGGACTATGTAAAGTCGTGCACAAACTTAGCAGATCCTTTTACAAAAGGCCTATGTAAGGATCTGATTCGGAAAACCTCACTTGAGATGGGTCTAAAACCAATTGAATAGATCACTACAAGATGACAACCCAACCTAAATTTTGGATAACAAACTCTAGGTTCAATGGGAAGAACAAATTTTTGATAAGTGATGGTAGTAGCACTAAATTAGACCATCGAGAGGTATTATTGCAGTTTAGTGCTAGTCCTGTAGTGAAAAGGAAAGGTTGAGTAAAACTCTTAATGAATTCGCATAAAAGGTGTATTTAATCTACAGGAACACTTAGAAGAACTCTACCTATGTGAGTGTAAAGTCAGGCCGCTTTTGTCGGGGCTTGGTAAGCCACCTAGAGCACTCATGAAGTCGGGATAACGCGTATGGCCTTTAATGCGCAGCTGAGAATAACAATAGAAATTTTAATATGTGTTAATTCTTCGGTTTTATCACTAAGTATGATAGTTCAAGGACATTAAGTCTACTATCACACTGGTAAAGCTTTGAGGGTTATACACTAAGTGAAAGTTCAAACCCTAAAGGTACTTTCACTAATGTATTGACATATCTGTGTAACAGCAAATTTTTTATTTAAAATTGTTTTTTCGTGTTAACTTTATTTTTCTTGAAATAAGTGGGGGATTGTTGATATTATTTCATGAAATTTAAGTTTCCCTCCAATTTAAAAATATTTCAATTATCTTTTCGTTTGTGTTTATCTCTCTCTTTGTCCCACATTGAAAAGATATGAAATTCATCTGTGCTTTATAAGATATTGTATTTCTCTTATATTAAAATGAATTTTGAGTAGACACATGTTATTGATGTCACTCTCTAGACGCGCGCGCTTGCATGCACGCTTCGCATTACGCATTGACGCTTTAGACGCACTTAGCATGTTCGCATCGTCGCATATTTAGATGTGTATTTTTCTGATATGTTCAAATGCAGTTTAATAATAATTTATTATTTTATTATTTAAAAAATAAGATTTTAACTGTTTTTTTTAAACTGCTATTTCAACAGTCTTTTTTAAACCGTTTTTAACTGCTTATCCAACAGTTATAATTAAACTGTTGAAAACTGTTTTGAAAAACTTTTTTTTAAACTGCTCCTGATTTTGAATAAAATAATGTTCTTCATATTTTTATGTTTTTTCTGATATTCTCTTATTCTATTCTTCTGTTTTGCTGTTACATAATTTCTTGTTTGAATAGTGTTCAGAATTTGCAATCTGCATACTACATCCGGACAGTATTGTATCCTGAGAACAGAATTGCTGTATTCCCTTTTGCAAAACTAATTATACAAGTGGGAGGCAATATTTGTTTAAGAGACAGATTCATATTCGCCTTACTGTCCATGAATTCAGTCATTTCCATACAGATTTTCTGCTTTCTTTAAATTCTATAATGCCCACAGTTTTATTTCTAACAAGAACAACTCTTTTTCTAATTTGTTGTGATCAAGTTGTCAACTTTCTGTATTAAATGATTAAATTTATTTATTTTTATTAATTTAAATTTTGAGATAAATGATAAACTAAAATGGATCATCTGAAATGGATTTACCTAATATAAAAAAATTATAACAAACAAAGTATCAATTTTTCAGAATGGAACTCATTTCGATATTGTCCGTTATGCACCCACCTAAAAAAAATAAATAAATAAAAGCATAGATGGTCGAAGAAACGCAGCCTGGCCCATGTGTTTGCTTTGGATTCAAAGAAAGTTTTTAGTGAAAAAGCAGGATTTGTAAACGTACGATAATAAGCACGTTCACCAAAGGGGCCCCTTCTACGCCCACATCACATGGGGACACACAGCCTTTCCTGGACATTACTTAGTGGGTTCTGAGTGGTCTTATCCCAACAGTGTCCGATGATGTCACTTACATTTTTTTTTTTAAAGTCATCTTCTCTGTAGTGCCAAAAATCATTGTCGTAATCAGATGATTCAAATGTCTCACACCCTTGTCCTAATACCACTTTAATCGTGGTGGGTTGAGCATAATTTAACAAAAACAATAGATTAGTTGATATAATTAAATGAATGGAATTATCATTGATATATATAGTTTTGTACTTAAGTTTTATGCTCGACATACGAATACGAATCGTAAATTAGAAACTAATGAGGTTTCATGTATCAACAATCTAAACGTAGACTCAAATTAGACATAAAAGAGACTGAAATATGCTCATAGTAATTATAGCGACTAAAAAATATGAAAGAATCGAAATTAGAGTTTGTTTCTTACAATATATTGTTCCCAAAATGGTGTGCCCGGGGCAATAATTCCATCACATATGCTAATTTGTTCAATCAGAATTTGCAAGCATAAGAATCTAACATGAATGATTTTGTAAACAAGACAGTATCCAATGCTTCTCATACCAATCAGTTTATAAAACTTAATAACTAATTTGCAAGATTATTTATTTAATTAACTATATCCAACAAAAGCGACAGAAACCAAATCAGGATAGGAGTAGAGCTTAAAAAGGAAAGAGAGCTTCAGCTTTAGGGTAAGACGTGAGAGATAGTTGGTTTTGGCTAATAATGTTAGAAAGCACAATAAACCAATCAACTACTTCATTTATGACTATAAAGAAAGGTTATAGTGGAAATCCTCGTATAAGGTTAGGTATATATCTTAAAAAACTCATATGGTGTAGACTGTGGATTAGTTAAAGAGTTGTTGATGACCTTATGAAAAATGTTACCCACATTTTTATTTTCAATTAAAAATTAGATTTATTAGTAATTTTTTTAGTGTTACATCAAAAAATATGCATTTGAGAGTGTGTATAACATTTTTTTTTCCCAATAATATCAACCCTGGAAGGCTGGAACCATCGAAAATGTTACCCCAGCGTCAAATGGATATCTTAATTTATTAGATTGTGCGAGACCATTGAGGATATGGTTTTTAGGTAGGTAAGTGTCATCTTTTCATCGTATATTATAATGTGGTTTGGTGATCGATAAAACTTTCGTCTACTTGCATGAGTGGGATGCCTACTCCAACGTACATCCTGCTTATTTGTTTTTTTTTTGTTTTTTTAAAAATTTGTTTTTTGTTTTCTTTTTCAGAGAATAAGATTCTGGTTAAACTACGGAGGATGGGGAACCCTCCCTCATTTCCTGCAAAATTCGAGCAAAAAAAAAACACTCGAGCTACTAAACTTACCAGTTCTACTAATTAGCTACCCCACAACAAAGACAACCCAATGAAAGGTGAAGCAAATGATAACTGTTGGAGAAATAATTTTACATTATCCAAATAATTTTACATTATCTGTGGATAAGATTTTGGGCATGTTTATAGGAGTGAGCAATTTTCTCTTATTAAGCCGGTTTTATGAGATGAATTAGGGTCATGAATTTTTTCATGGTATCAGAGCCTACCACAAGAACGAATGTGTTCGCACTACTTACTCTGTGACAAGGACCAGAAAAAATATTAGCCTGCACGTGATGGAGGATGTTGAGGAATAGTCTCACATTACCTGTAGACAAGACCTTGGGCATATTTATAAAAGTGGACAATTCTCTCCTATTGAGGCCGTTTTATGGGATGAGTTAAACTCTAAGATCATTTACAATAATTTTTTTTTGATTTTTCTTAAATTTAGAAAACAAAACTACTTTTTGTTTCTTTATTAAAATATACTCTACAATAACTTCATTTTATATTTTTCTATACGATTAAATTATTATTTATTTACAAAATACAAGTTTCCTATTTACCTTCACTTTTTTTATAAAATTTCAATACAGTTCTTAATTAAAGGCAATAAGAGAAGAGATGAGAGATAAAAAATAAATGTTTTGAGTTAAAATAGTGGATATGGAATCTATAAAGAAGCTGCGCGTGGCAAGTGATATTTTTTTTTTAGACAAATTTTTCCTATATCTAAGGAATTGAAACATCTCTAAGGTAGTTACTATGAATGCTCTTACACGTCACTAAAACTGTCTCCTATATTCCTAGTAACAACTGTGACATACCAGGAGGTAAGAATTCCTTCTAGTATCTTTTTGGACCCACACCCCATCATCAAATGACATTTGTCAGGGGTATGCGGGAATGATGCCCATCATTACAAAAAAGATATTTATTTAGTATGGAGTAAAACTATTTATTAAATTATTATATGATTATCATATAATTATGATGATATAATTATAAAAATTAATCATTAATTTTTTATTTTTACGCTTAAAAATTTTTTATTATTTATTAAATTATTATACAACTATCACACAAATATAATACGAACGTTCCTCGTCATTGCTACTTGTTGGCCTTTATTGGACTTTTTGAAAGGTCAATGGGCCATTGATTAGGCAACAATCTAGCTACGCGTAAAGCCTTTTTTTTTTGAACCCAATCTACACCTAAAGGTGTGAACGCAGCGTTTATCGACAAAGATATTAATCGGAACTTTCTCAATTCCCATCTCAAAGCTAAAAGGTGGGACCCAAAAGCATGTAAAAGTCTAAAATGAGCGATTGATTAACGTCAAAACGACCCCTTCCATTCTATAATGTAAAAAACATTAACAATGCGTTTGCCGGAATAATTATTTTTTTGTCTTTATTAGAATAAAATGAATGAAACAGATTAATTTTAGAATAACAATTTTAATAGTTACGAGAAAATGTCTAATTTTTCAATTGAAAAATGCTTATTCTCCTAATTAAAAGAATAAACATTCTCATAGTCATGAGAATGATTATTACAAGATTAATCTATTATATTTTTTTCATTCTTAATAATATATAACTATTGGAATAATCATTCAGCATAATAAACATAATCTAACTTGTACGTTTCGTTTTTTTTTTTTTTTTTGGTTAAGTCTATATATAACATCTAAGTGCCACAGACAATTAAACTACAAAAATTGTACTCGACCATTCAAAAAATTTGCTAATTTCTAGACTTAGGGTGCGTTTGGGATTGCGATTTCGTAGATAATAAGTGATATTTTAAACCAAATTGCAAAAATTAGATTTGGGAACTGCGTTTTTAAAAAATTGTGATTTGAAAACGCACAAATCGCAGTTAAGATGATGCTTTTTTGAAAACGCAGAATTTTAAAGGCTAAACTGCGATTTTAAAGGCCAAACTACGATTTTGTCAAACGCTTAACTGCGTTTTCAAAAATCACGTTTTCAAATCGCACTTTTTAAAATCGCAATCTCAAATAAACCCTTAAGTAGATCTGGGGCTTCCTAAAACAAGCAATTAACCTTTTTGATACCCAATGTCACCATCAACCATTCTTGATAACGGCTTTTTTTTTTTTTAAGAGTTAAATGCTTTTTTGGTATTGGGCAAAGGTTATTATCAAACAGTTACCTCAGTTTCAAAAAGTATCATATGTGATATATGTCGTAACCTGAAATACCGACTTGCATCTTCCGTCCATTTCTACCAAAAGGGTAAAATTTTCTAGGAATAGAAAAGAAACAAAATATAATAATTATGGAAATACTTGGTGGCTACGTAAACCGAATTTATTAAAATATTCTAAAGGAAATTAAGAGAATTATTCTGGAGATTATGCTGAAGATCTTCATAATCAATCAGTCGGTTATTTCCTTCTTAGATGACACCTCATAGTTGACTTTTTCATTTCTTGCTTTGATCTTCTTAATTTGATCATTAATACAATATATGTTATGATATTTAAGAATCAATTACGTCGGCACATTATAGACCAATTAATTAATTATCATTTCGGCACAATATAAACCAATTAATTAATTCCTGTTGGTATTGAAAGTCATGCTGGTCATTTCTCACATTTCTTCGATCCGTTGATAATGTGCGATACCTTTTCCTTTTGTATTTTTACCACTGGAAAGATTGCTCATGCATAAGCCCATTTGTTGGCAATTTCGGCGACAAGACGAGCCCCCTCAGTAATAAGAGCCCATCGGGAACAAGATGAGATTCTTGTTCTACATCACATTATTTAAAAATTTTAAAATTAAAATCAAAAACAAAGAAAAAGAAAAATTATGTTTCAAAATGGGGGTGGCCGGCGCGACCCCAAATTTTGACCTTGGGGTGACCAACCACCCCCATTTTGGCCTTAAGGGTGGCTCAAGCCACTTTCTATGACTGGCTAGATGATGGTTGAACCACCCTCAACTTGCAAAATGGGGGTGGCTAAAACCATTTCTAAGGATTTTAGGGTAGTTTTAGGCCACCCTCTAACGCCGATCTGCCGAAACCACTTGCAGTGTTACCATCCGAAGACAAGTCTTGGATTGAACTTGGTTACTTGAGAATTGCAAGCCTTGTTCATCTCTTTTTTCAAAAAAAAAAAATTCAAACATTAATCAGTATGCAAGTCCCATTGCAAAATCTTGCTTGGTTAAGACATTCAAACAACGAAGATGAGCTACGTTGTCACATTACTTAAGACCATTATTGGATATATATAGTCTTAACAATCCAAAACTTAATTGCCCAAATGGATTGTGTTAAATTTAGCATTGGTGTTCAAAGAGCAAAATTTGCCAAGAATTTGAGCTCCAAATATATGTTTGCAGCAGGACCCATAGGTGATAGTATACTAGGACTTTCCACTATAGATTGAGTTTTCCTTGAGCTATGAGAACGGCAAATTAAGTAGCGAAAGTTTGGGAATTCTTACAGTTCAAGTTTTCCCCAACGGCAAAGAAAATAGTACATAAAGGAGATCGATCCTTTCCAAAAGAGCGAGAGAGGGGGAACGTTAGTAGTAACATAAATCCATCATCAAAATAAAGCTAAAATTATACCCCACTATGTCAAAACAGCTGGGCATCTTCCAAGATCTGGTATAGTTGATCGCTTTTGAGCTGTAGACTCTGTTCTCAGGTAGAGAGCACCATCCTTCACAAAAACAGCAACAGGACTTGATTTTCCATACATAAATGCACTTTCTCAGTTATCTTATATCCTATTGTATGCTATATAATAATTACCGAAACATTTATTTAGCACCCAAAAAAGAAAAACATATATGCCATTAAATATTATTATATTCTACCCAATATGAAAGTTTATAACACACACAGCAAATAGGCTTCTAACCATAAACATCGCTTATAAAATGATGAGATTACAAGATAATAAGCTCAATACAAGTTCTAAAAACTAAAATGATATCAAATTCAACTGTATAATTAACTTTTTGTTTTTCTTCTTTTAAAAAGATAGATACAGCTGAAAATTACAAAACGGAATCAACTAACAGCCACTGATAGATTCAAGTCAAACTCAAACAGAATGAAGATGTCAAAGGTACACAGACTCGGATTCCAAGCGAAATGAGGCATAAAATCAAGAATAAAATCAAGTACAAAAATATAATATAAATTGACCCATGATGGGTAGAAGAACTTAAATGGGCCAAATGAGAAAATAATCATGCGATGGACCACTCAATCCGCCTGAGTTCTTTTGTAACATCCACCATTGTCGGCCTTATCTCTAGATCGTCCTTTATGCATATGAGAGCAAGCTGCAGCACAGCTTGCAATTGCTGCTCCACACTAGCTCCTCCTTCCTCTGCCAAGATTGCAGGATCCACAATCTCATTTATAGCACGGTCTCTTATGTACAATGGTAACCTCACATCTCCATTATTAGCCTTTCGGGATTGATCTTGAGCACGCTGTCCAGTTAAAAACTCTAATAGAAGCATACCGAAGCTATAGACATCAGTTTTCTCTGTTATCCTTTTCGTTTTGAAATACATAGGGCATAGGAAACCCGGAGTCCCACGCACGGAATCTTCCACGTGAGTTTCACCCTCGGGAATTAAAATGGAAAGTGCAAAATCACACAATTTGGGAACATCATGCTGGTCTAAGAAGATATTTCGCGGTTTTATACCTCTATGGATGATGGGTCTGGAGAATCCAGTGTGGTGATATGCAATTGCATGAGCAATCTGTCTTGCAATCTTTAATCTGCTCTGCCACACTATGGGCGTCCCTTGTCGTCGAGAGATATAAATTCGATCGGCAAGGACTCCATTTTGAGCATATTCATACACTAAACTCGGAATTGAAGTCTCAAGACAGCATCCTACCAATTTTAGAATATTTTTGTGAGCGCTCATCTTTGCAGAAATACCTATATCCGTGAGGGCCAAGGCCTTTGTGCTCGCTTCTTTATTATAACTCTTAATGGAAAGTATTCGGCCTTCAAAAGAACCCTTGTAGAATGTAGACCACCCCTCTTCATGTAGAATAAGGCGATGATCAAAGTTATTCGTTGCCGAGATAAGCTGTTGATAGGAGAAGGTACGGATAGGAATAGGCCTGCCATTACAAGAGACAACCAGCTGCTCCAATACTAGCCCTCCATTCTCTATAAATGCTCTCTTTCTCTCTCTCTCTTCCTCTCTCTTTTTCCGGCCATGATCTACACGAGCAGCAATCAGCTTTTTGAAGGAAGCAAGCTTCCCTTCTCTAAAAAAGTTTTCTCTCTCTGCAGGCTTGAAAAGCTGTGGCCTAATTAAGTTAATCCTATATATATTTCCCTACCCTCCACAAAAGTGAAAGCTTAGATTTCGTGGAAAGTATAGCACAGCCTTCCTCATCAACGCGTTACAACGCGGAAAGCCAGTCATCTCACTAAATGTTCCCTCTCTTCTCCACGAAAGTCGAAGGAAATTCGTGGAAAAAGTTGGATTTCGGGTCAATGGTTCATAGTGCGAGTCCGCTGTCGGATGACAACCTTTTTATATCAATTCTGAAAATGTGAGAAAATTTTGGAAGATGGTCGGAGGAAGTTTATCCACCCTATTATTTTAATTCATTATCAATTACTATTGAATTTATAAATTTTATATAGATTTCATAATAAATTTACAAATTCAATTTTAAGATAGTGATATTTGAGAAATAAAACAGAAAATTTGATTAGCTTTTTTAGCATTTTCGAAATTTTAGAATATATCCCATTGGACTTTTTGCACATCTGTCTGGTGGTAGGCTTTTCTCGCGCCATTGACTTTGAATCACCTACTCTGATTCCGGAATTGAAATTCAATCAAAGCCGTCTAGGCAATATATTAATAAGCCCAAGCCTGCTGAACTGTAGGATGGCTTTTCGGCCAGAAGTAGTCAGTTCAGCCTTGTTGTTTACGTGAGGTCTTTCTCTTTTCTTTTTTTTTTTGGAGGTCTAGATTTTGTATTGGACTTTGTTGAGTTCAGCTCCTGGCATGCGTTAACTATTTAACCATGGTGAACATGCAATCTTCCACGTAGAAATATATATATATATATTTAATATATTAATATTATCGTAATCACTAATCCCTATTTTTTTTAAAAAATTTAAACCATTAATTTTAAGATACCAAATGGATGGAAGATGTACAACAGAAATGAAAGGCTATGCTCATTAAAAATGACTATCAAATTAGAGATACTTTTTTTTTTTTTTTCAGTCTTATACTTCTCCATACAGATTTTTTTATTAATCAATCATTGAATTTGTGAGACTTCACAATTTAACGGTATTTCTGCAAGCCATCGGACCTTCCCATTTGTCAGGCCTTGCTACTCTTTGATTCTTCTTGTTCTTTCTTTAAATAATCACTACGCAAGCTACATTGCAGAATCTTATTGGGTTAGGACATTCAAACAAACCAAGATCAGATAGGGTTTGTAAAATTTAAGAAAAATTGTCCAATGCCCCTCTTGATTTTTGACCTTGTGATAGATAAAAACCTAAGCTTATAATTTTGACAAATAAGGATCTAAATTTTGAATAAATAAAGACCTGAGTTTATAATTTTGACAAATAAAAACCTAAATTTTGAACAGATGACTAATAGATCTTTCCGTAAATTTTTCTATTAGGTTTTTTTACGGTTAAAGTGCCCACTGACATATTTTTCACATAAAACCAATGAAATTGTGCCACTTGTATTAAAAAAAAACCATGTCATCATGCCACGTATGCCATAAATAAAAACAATAGATAAAAATAAAATAAAAATAAAAAAGCTAATAAATAGGATGGAGGGTGTGGCTCCACCCCCCCCACCCCAGCCCTGCGATCTAACTTGTCATTTCGCTATCAATTTATCTTTGACTACCATATAACCTGCGCAATGCGCGGGTGTGTTTTTTCATTGTATAAGTAGGAATTTTTGATATTATTGGTGTAATGTCTGTTACATTTCAATATAATTATGAATATTCGAAAAAGCACATGAAGGGGAAAAAAAAAATCTCATAAACATTCAAATGAATAATTCATGAACCTAAAATTTGACAAACAAAATGGAAACAAATTCAGATTTGAAGCCAAACCTATATTCAAAGGGGTATCTGTAGTACAAAGAAATTATCTCAAGAAAAGAACATAAAGATAATAAATTTATAGAGTGAAAAATTAATATATAAAAACACAAATAAGGAGTTGATTTACTAAGTTTGTAAGGAAGATTTGTTGAACAAAAAAAAATGCTTGAATATCTTAATTAATGTAAATTTGGTTTCGAGACTTTTTATTCTTCGATGTCTTGTGTTGAGTAGCTTTACGTCGTTTGGGAAGCAATTCGATGGGCATGTCATCAGCATCTGATTTTACGTCTTTAACTTGTGAGGAAAAAGTCTCGAATTTGTTTTGAAACTTTTTATTCTTTGAAGTCTTGCATTGAGTATCTTGCTTTTGTTTGAGAATGAATTTGATAGGCATGTCATCATCATCTGATTCTACATCTTTAAGAGATAAGGAAAAAGACATTGCAGAATTTTGAGTTAAAATTTGTTCGTCTTCTGTTGGTTGATTGTTGAAAGTGGCATCATTAATTTCTTCAGAATCGGACCCCTCAAGCCTTGTTGGAGACATGTAAAATAAATAATTTAAACATAAAATGTTACCTTTTGTATCTTAACATCTTGTAAAATATGTGGTTTAAAGATTCTTGTAACAGTATAATTCTCCAATCCTTCTTTCAAATTATAGTCATTTAGTCGCAATTGGAATATAAACTCCTTTGAAACTATTGTTTCGATTTCTTTTGGTAAGATATTGTTGTCCAAATTCTGTAAAAAATAGAAAAGAGCATAATGTTATTAGATGTAAGAATATATTGTTTTGTTTTTTTGTTTAATTTTCTTCTATATTTTGCAATAGTAACGTAATTTTTTTTGTTTTTGTTACCTCATCCTGCATGTCTGCAAGTTCTTTCGCAGTCTTGCCTGTAAGCTGTACAGCCTCTTTGTCAAAGATAGTGAATGTTGTTGTATCTGTTGTATCTGATACTTCTATTTGTATCTTGTATCTGTTTCATTTCCAAATTTGTTAGTAAAATGAATTGTATAAATATACAATAACATTTGTTGTTTACCTTGGTACAGAAAATTTAGGTTCTGCTTTACAACGTTCACACCAGAAATATTCCCTTATAAGCTTAACCTTTGTTTTGCATGTAAGACACCCAATATAATACCATCCAAACTTGTTGTTTATTCCACGGACTTTGCATAAGCATGTAATTAATATTTCCTGCAATATTAAGTATTTCAAAAAGTAAAATAGATGATACGGTATTAATGATCTTATAGGTTAAGATTAAGATCGTAAGACTATACTTGATTAGGGGCTCATACCTTTGTCTCTGGTTTCCATTCCATTTGTTTTATTTCAGCAACCGTCTTTCTATTCTGGAAGGCAAGTTCTTTGTCTGGGATTGTTGGTGGTCGTTCTATCTTCAATTCCTTAATTTCCGTTATCATGACATTGTTCAACCTATTCATTAAATATTTTTTGGGTTAGTTTCCAATATTTTTTTTTAGTACAAATAATATAATGTGTTAGTATTTGTACTTGTCAAGGACTTTGGCAACTTCAGGAATTTCAAGGTTAATGTACACCCTTGTTGCACTTGTTGATGATAAGTTGTAATCGACTACAAAAAGTTAAAAGACAAACTCATTAACATGTACTAAATAAAATATAATGAATAAAATACGGATTATATGATTTTTTAATATTGTAACTGAAATAGTTACCTCTGAAGGTTTTCACAATAGTTGAAGTTACTATTACAATGAATGGCTTTGTATTATTTTGATATAAATCATCATCTATTTGCAGTGCTGTAGATCCCCACAAAGTTGTCTGCAAATATTTGTTTCTGAAATAGTAGATAACTAAATTAGAATGCAATTTTTCAATTTTCACTTTATTTGATACGAAATTTTGTTTTTTGGGGTTCAATAGGTAATTGTATTTCATATAAAATAAAAAATATATCTTACTCTTCCAGTAATATCTGAATTTTTTGAATTTTTGTTGGGCGACCTTTTGCGTTAATCTCTTGAAGAACTCCAACAGATTCTAATCTTCCAATCACATCTGCAAATCCATGAAATTGATTTGAATAAAGTTAGTATTGAATTTTTATTTTGTTTAATTTGTAAAATACATTTGCAAAGACATGAAAATAGAAGTATTAATATACCAGTCAAATAAGTGGGGTCATTGCAACGACTCGTTATAGTGTCGTAATCAGCAAATTCAAATCCATAGTGAGGTATGCAATGATTTGTTCCATTGATCTTAGAGACTGATGTTGTTGACATGAAAATAATTTTAACTTGACTATGCACTGGGCGGTACTTTGTTTTATATTGATCAACTATAAAAGTATTGATTCCATAAACACATCCTTCCTTGAAGAGAGGTCTGAAACGTTGAGCGAAATTCTTTCTAACACTTGCATGTATTAGTGTTCCCTAAAAGAAAAAAGAAAAAAAGAAAAAAAATTAAATTGTTCCATATTTTAAAATAATTTAATTGAGAAAAATGAATATGAACTTACATTTTCATCGATCATTATCATATCAAGACTGATTAGCTCATTGTCATTTGAGTTAACTGCGTCCCACATTCGTATCATTCTAACTTTCACGTTCCATGTTTCTTTCTCGACTGATAGTTGACTCAGAGATGTGTAAGTCATGTTGATATGATTCAATAACTCCTGTACAAAATTTATATTAGTAAGATTTACTTTTATTTATGAGGAAAACTAATAATTTCAAATCAACTAACAATGTAAGATTCAAATCTATGCTAAATGTTACCTCTAGGTAAATTGTTGAAAATTTCCTTGTACACTATATTTTTTGTATGGAAATGATAACCATAATGTTCATCTGCAATGTATACTCTAAGACCATTTCTACTTGTAACTCTGGAGATAGCGACATACAATTGACCATGGCAGAAGATAGGTTTAGGTAGAAAAAGGCCTACATGTTGCAATGACTGACCTTGACTTTTATTAATCATCATAGCAAAGCAAACAGATACCGAAAATTGTCTTCTTTTAAGTACAAAAAGTAATTTAGAATCAAAAGGAGATAGAACTATTCGTGGTATGAATACTTTATGTCCAACATGAGTTTCGGATATGATTTTAGTTTCTAACACCCATTTTGACAATTGAGTAACTAAAAGTCTAGTACCATTGCAAAGTCCAGCACTCTGATTTAAATTACGAAGTAACATTATAGGGATTCCAACTTTGAGTCTGAGTTTATGGTTTGGAATACCCGAAAACTTCAATGAATTTAAGAATTCTATTGGATACATAATCTCTTGGTCTTGAATGTTGCTTGCAGCTTTACATATTGAATCAGCACTGAGATATGTATCTTCATCAACGTTAATAAGATCAATCATGTAGTCATTTATGTCTTGCACGACATCATTTGTTGGAGCCAAAATCGCTCTATCTTCTAAATACTTCGTATCAGTGTATTTAGTTTGCAACTCAGGGTAAGTAGCATTCACAATATCTTTAATAGGATGAGTGTCATGCAGAATTGTTAAATCAGATGTTATCTCAATCAATGCTTCACCTTCACTATCATCTAATTCGCTATCACCTATTTTCAGAATCCATTGTGCAAATTCTCTTGCAGCATTATCACTGGGATTTTGTTGAAGCCTCATATTTTA
>FXXK01001936.1:2338-57778 GCA_900184695.1 Betula pendula
TAAACTCTATAAATACTCCCCTAAGTCCTCCAAAACAAATACACAAGCTTGAGGAGAAGAATCAAAGGCTTCAAAGAAGGGTTTTTCTTAGTTCTTTGTTTCTTTTTAGTTTTTCTTTGTTATTTTCTTATGGGGATGATTTTCATCCAAATTATGTGTAGCTAATACTTTAGTTAGGGCTCGATTGAAGCCCTAATCATGTCTCTTTAAGGTTTCAATTTGTCTTGCTACAATTCATATTTTGATGTTTAACTTGATTATTTCCGATTTTCTTGAATTCCTCACATGTATGTGTTTGATCATCATATGCTTGTGGTATGGATATGTTATTTAGGTCAATTTGGATGGCCGAGTCCTGGGCCTAATAGAGTAACAAAAGAACCCCATCACAGGTTCTTGGATTAATCAACATGGAAAACCGGAGCAGATGCCATGCTCTAGGTTCCATGTGTTTGTCGATCTCCATAGTTTTATGCTTTCTTGAAGAACAACTTAGTAGATGCCATGCTAAATCCTTTGAGAAAGAAAAGAGTTAGAGTAGATGCCATGCCTAACTTGTTGCTTAGGGAGATCAATAGCCTAAGGAGTAGATGCCATGCCCTTAGGTTGGCAAACATTGAGTATCATGATATGGTTGTAGCATTGTGCATATTATTTACCTTATTTGAGTATGATTAGCGGTGGATATCGAAGCCCTAGCCCTTTTATATTATTATTTCAATTCAATCATTTTTTTTGTTCCATTCAACAATATCTTTTTAGGAATTGCTTTTTAAACATAGTTTACCAATCCTCGTGGGAATGATCTCGTATTTGCCGTCTATACTATCGTTTTGATCTTGTGCACTTGCGAGTAAAACGTGCATTTATTCGCCTATTTATTTAAGTGGATATTTGTACAACATGTAACCACTCGACTCGTTTGATACGATTAGGTATACGGGTCAAACTTACCCGACACGACCCGAAACGACCCGGATTAACTCAGTTTTATTTTTTATTTTTAAATAATAATAATATAATAAAAAATGATGTATATGAGAGGCATAGTATTGAGTTTAGATTCCTGAAAAACTGGAAAACAGATTAGACAAACACCACTTTTCATATCTAAGTGCAACCAATTAATTAGAAATTAGAAAAAAAAAAAAGTGCAACCTCAGAAAAAGCTTTAGTAATAGAGCGATTTGTGAAAGTGGTGAATAACTGAAGGGGTGGGGTGGACAATAACATGGAAGTTTTAGTTATTTTCCAAGTAATTCTCAATCAAAGCTTTAGTAAAAAAAAACTAGGCCTTCGGTTTCTTCCTTTGGCTTCACTGGCCGGTTTGTTCTTGAAAGGTAGGAAGGACTTTCCACCCATAAATTCGTAAACTGCTGGTACCTCAACACCATCCTCCCTCTGGTAGTTCTCAAGAATGCAGCAACATGGTTCTCTCTAGTTACTGTGAGGGTAGAGTTCAATAGGTGCACATATTTCTGGTGGACAATAACATGGAAGTTTTAGTTATTTTCCAAGTAATTCTCAATCAAAGCTTTAGTAAATAATAAACTAGGCCTTCGGTTTCTTCCGTTTGGCTTCACTGGCCGGTTTGTTCTTGAAAGGTAGGAAGGACTTTCCACCCATAAATTCTCGTAAAGCTGCTGGTACCTTAACACCATCCTCCCTCTGGTAGTTCTCAAGAATGCAGCACATGGTTCTCTCTGTTGTTGTGAGAGTAGAGTTCAATAGGTGCACATATTTCTTTGCTTGCTCATTGTTCTGCAACAACACAAAAAATAAGAACGAGTAAACAATCATACATTTGAAAAGCCATATCATATGAGGAGTTGATTGCAGTCAAAGCTAGAATTATGATCTCAGAGAGGAAAAAGGTCGATCTAGATTCAATTGCCAATATAATTTCTCTTTCATACCATATTTTATCAGCCTCAAAAGAAAAGTTTGATTTCTAAGATTGGGATTCAGTTTCCTAGTAAGATTTATCAACAAGGCACGATAATCCATTTTGTACCAACAAAAGTATCCCGATGTCATTCCCAAGCAACGTCCAGTAAACCCCTATTCATTTCATAAATTAAGCTTCTAAGCCACAAGAGATAATTACTTAGACAGTATAACTAAATTAGAAGTAAACAAAGCTCACAAGAAACAAAAGCCCCAAAATGTTAAACACAAACCCTAAATTCGGACCTCATCAAAAATTCCACAAATTATCATACTTTGAAGCTTCAAATCCAATGGGTATAACGAAAATCATAAGAAAATGTTAGATTTTACCTTCTAGTTTAACATTCTTCTTTTGTTCTTCACGTTGAGGGTCGACGGCGTCGAGAGAGATGAGAGATCTGTGGGCTTCGGAATCGGGCCTACGGTGGTATGGCTTCCACAGAGAGAGGGAGATCGAGAGAGAGAGGTCGCCGGTGTGCGCGGCCGAGTTGACAGCGTCGAGGGAGTTTGGGAGATCTACCATCTACGGGCTACGACGTTCGGTGAGAGAGAGAGCGGCGTGCGTGGGAGGCAACTCCGTGAGTAGCGACCGGCATGAGGAGGTTGAGGACGGCAAGGTGAGGCATCGGTGTGAGGAGGCTGAAGACAGCGTGGTGAGTCTGTTTGCACTTTGCGATTTGTGAAAGTGGTGAATAACTGAATATTGTGTCTGTGTGTGAAAATTGAAATGTGAATTAGTAATTTCTTGTAGTGAAACCCGTGAAAGTGGTAAATACTGAATACAGTGCGTTTCAGTTTCAATTTTTTTTAAACGGGTTACCGGGTCACCTGACGGGTTGACTTGTCTGACCCGTTAACTAAATAGGTTGACCCGTTTGACCCGGTAACCCGTTAAACCAAACTCAAACCCAGTTTTTTCGTGTCAGGTTCACGGGTCGTGTCAAAAATTGCCACCCCTAGCTAAAGGAGCAACTCCAAGAGTTATCCAATAGGGGTTTCATTCGACCAAGTGTGTCCCAGTGGGGAGCACCGGTGCTATTTGTGAAAAAAAAGAATGGTTCTATGCGGTTGTATATAGACTATCGGGAGTTAAACAAGGTGACAATCAAGAACAAGTATTCTTTGCTCAGGATTGATGACTTGTTTGATTAACTCAAGGGAGCTTCGGTATTCTCGAAGATTGATCTTCTGTCGGGATATCATCAGCTTAGAGTGCATGAAGAAGACGTTCCGAAAACGGCTATATATACACGCTATGGCCATTATGAATTCTTGGTCATGCCATTTAGATTAACTAAGGCACCCTCAGTATTCATGGACCTAATGAATCGTGTATTTCACAAGTATCTCAATTTGTTTGTGGTAGTGTTTATTGATGACATCTTAGTCTACTCGACTAATCATCGTGAGCATGAGATCCACCTAAAGATAGTGTTGGAAGTACTCTGGGAGAATAAGTTATTTGTGAAGCTCAAGAAGTGTGAGTTTTGGTTGGAAAGTGTGTCCTTCCTTGGTCATGTGATCTCTAAGGATGGAGTGTCTGTGGATCCGAAGAAAATAGAAGTAGTTGTTGAATGGGAACGACCAACTAATGCCCTAGAGATGCGTAGTTTCTTGGGATTAGCTGGTTATTATCAGAGGTTTGTGGAAGGATTTTCCAAGCTGTCCAAGCCTCTCATAGCACTGACAAAGAAGAATACTCCTTATGTATGGAACGACAAATGTGAAACTAATTTTCAAGAGCTTAAGAAGAGATTGGTGACTGCACCAATTCTTGCACTTCCTTCTGAGAGGGAAAGTTTTGTTGTGTATAGTGATGCTTCTCTCAAACTGAGTAGCATGAGCACAACAAAACTTTCCCTCTGAGAGTGATACACACCTTAAAGTGTTTTTATGTTTTGCTTTCAATGTTTAGCAGATGTTGTACTTGCTAAACAAAATAAATGTTTTATGAGATTTTGAAGAAATATAATGGTTTAAAAGACGAATCGATGATATCTTGTGATAATATGTGATTTGTGCTTTCGCTTATCTTCTTGAGATTTATGATGAATTGATGAGTGATTGATGATGAGTTTTGATGACTTATTGATGTTTTATTGTAACTTGTAAACATGGCGAAAAGATTGATATTGAGTTTTATGATGTTTCATTGAGATTTTATTTTGAGGAAAAATTTTATGTCAAAAATGTTTGCATGATATTTATGAATAAAGTAAGCATGAAAATAGTATATGTATGAAAAACATAAGAATGTATATAAACCCATGACATAGGAGTTGTAAATATCTTGTGTGCTAAACCCATGACACAGGAGTTGTAAATATCTTGTGTGCTAAACCCATGACACAAGGGTTGTAAATATCTTGTGTGCTAAACCCAAGCTACATGGGTTGTAAATATCTGTGTGCAATAGATAGAGAAAACATTGCATGGTGAACACGATGAATTTATGATTGAGTTGTGATGTTTTTATATGATTGATTTATGAGGTATTTCATATGATGGTTTATTGGATTTTATTATAGATGTATTAGTATGCATATGAGGTTTCATGGATAAGTACATATGTATATTCTCATGGTTAGTTGCATATGTGATTTATTTTTTATTGCTTAGATATGCTTATATGCTTGTGTTTTCACCCACAGGGGAAGGGATACTTGTATATGAGTGTAGCTAAGTTATATGATATATTTATAACATAGTTGAGCACATATGTGTATTAGTATAGGCAGGAGATTGGAACGTACACGTATGTACCCAGCTATTATACTATTTCAGATGTTTTATGACTACATGTGTTTACTTCATCAGCTGCTTATGTTTCAAAATAAATGTCATAATTGTAGTAGCTGTTATTGTGAACTCATGTAAACTAACACTTCGGTTCCTTACGAAAACTCAGTAGATTTTTCCATTGAAACTGTTGACTCACTCATTTTCCTTTCCGCCTATATAATCATGGATGATCTCAATGGTTACATAGATATTGATGCAGGTACTGAGAGCTTAGACGATTATCCCGTAGCCTACTACCTTGGCTATTACAATTGACGTCGTGAGACATATGTATTTTGTATAGACTCTTTAGTTGGTTTATTCTTTTGTTGTTGTGGTGATGTATTCAAAACTGTATTTTTGTATATATGGCTTGTGTCGCCTGTGGCACCAGTGTATAGTCATTCTTTTGTATATTCACATTGTAAATTTTAAATAATTAGAATTTGTATTGACAGCTCTATATGTTTTGATTACTCCCTTTGAATATAAATGCTTCCGCTCAATTTATATTTAATGTGATATGTGACTCTGATGTGATAGGTGTATTCTCATGATATATTATGAGATACATGTATAGCAGGTATTTTCTATCACCCTGTGGCGATAGATCCGGTACATGACTACTGTATATATATATAATATATTAATATTTTATATATATAAATATATATATAAAATATATATAATATATATAATATTTTTTTTTTAAAAATATAGCTACAGTGTAATTATGGATCGGGTTGTCACAATACTCAGGGTGATTTTTGAAGAGCTAGACCTTATTTGGCTAAGTAGAATATGGAGAGCTGGAGGAGAGTCATGTTGTGACATGATAGACATTGTCTTCATGCTCTACCTTTTGAAGACTAGACTTTGATTTTGTTGTTAGGATTTATGTTTTGATCTACTTAAACCTGTATTTTGTTGATGATCGGCCTTTAGCCATACTTTTGAGACAATGATATTATGAGATGATATTTTTGTTCTGGTATATTATGATTATGGTTTATTAATTGCTATTTTTAGTTACATAAGAGACAAGTCTTCCATTGTAGATATTATCTTTTGTGAGAGTATGTGATCCCTAAGTTTTAATCGGTTATGGTTAAGGCTGGGCGGTGAACCGTTAAGTTATTTATTAATTAAATAATTTTGTCGGAACATTATAGTTGGTATCAGAGTTCTTGCGCTTTGAAAGGTTATTGGAATTAGAGAGATAGCATTAGGTAATAATCATACTAGAATATAGGATAGTCAGACATTATAGTTATCGTTTGACTCTTTCTTCGAGATGGTTTTGATTTTGCCACTCAATGCAGAAGATGCCGCCCCGTAGAAATTCGGCTACTGTCATTTTCCTTTGTTTTTTTTTTTTTTTTTTTTTTTTTTCTTTCCTTATATCATTTCACGTTATAAAAACAAAAACCTAAGTAGAGTTGTCCCTCCCAATGCCGTGTAAGCTTGAACAAATTCGATCGGAATGAAATATTATAAATTTATGTTTTTGTTGAATAATAAAACTTTTTAGCAAAAAAAATACTATTATATTTTATGTCAACAAAAACTTAAATTAATAAATTAATACTAGGCATATGAAAGGATAGTAGTCAATTAATTAATTTTTTTTTTTTAAAGAAAAAGAAGAATGACAAATTTAATAGAAACTCAAAAAAAAAAAAAAAATTGAAACCCAATTAATTAAATGAAATTATATTACAAAAATTAAAATAAGTAATATTTATTTAATATTTAAATATTAAAAAACATCATTTAAAATTTTCGCCTTGTGGCTCAATATGGAGCTGGCACTGCTCTTAGCAATTAGCAATATGCAGCAACAATTCTTATGATAACGTACCTGACTACATTTTAGTCAACTCATTGCTTTTGGAAGGAATCATAAAAAAAGCACGTATCAGTTTATTTGAAAAGAATAAAAAAAAAAAAACAAAACAAAACAAAAAGGCTTGAATAGAAGGAGCCTTACTCAACTTGCGTATAAAAGATAGAGAATGCTTCGTTAATTGGTCAAATAAAGTACCTTTTGTCTGCTTTTGGGTAATGGAATTATAAAAAAAAAAAAATGCTTTATCTCTTGACCTCTTTTTGCTGACGTTGGGTGACTTTACCAAGATTAATTGGTAAGTAAGAATGCGTGAGTGCATAGAATGAAATGTCATTTTATTTTTCTTATGAAGTAAGAGTGAGAAAGATTCTGCTTTGTAGCCTTTTTCTTCTTTCAATTAAAAAGAAAAAAGAGTGACATTTTTTTTCTTTCTTTTTCCTATGGGGGGTGACAAGTCACACTATCATCAAATTGTGCTACATGCGCCAAAAGTAATAAGAATTGATTAAGACACTCTAGCTCCAAGAGTTAGTTCCAAGGGACGTTTTGTGAGTCCAAACACCAGTCCAAGGCAAAATTCTGGTGTTAAAAATTTGGTGGGCTACGTGTTTTGGGGTTCTAGACGTACTAGGGCTAGGGCCCATCACATGGGTATACTTATCAAAGATATTCCCATCGAAGCTTCTTGGATGTAAGAAATAGCTCAGAACATATATAGTAAATCCATCTGTTGGCGCTGCATCCCTCCCGGTTCCTGTCTCAGGGAAGAACTTCTGTCATTTTGACACTTCTGTATATTCTTCGAGAGGATTGAGGTTCCAAGTAATTGCTCCGAGCATCAAAACTTCCCTAAGCATTCAGCTAGCTCCTGACTAACGAGCCACGTAACCAACGACCACCCCGGGTTCCAAGTCAATCGCGCGCTCGGATTTCCAGGAGCTCTCCTCAATACACATATCAACGGACTACTCAAATTGCTCACAGACAAAAGTCATACAGGGCCCATCCAAGAGTGACCCAAATAGCTTCTCACCAAGAGCTGTCATACAACTTATGGGAAAAGCGTAAGATATGAGGGGTTCATTCCCGAGATGCCGACTTCCGAGAAGCCCGCCTCATTCCCAAGCACCATCTCCAAAATCCGAGAAATGTAGAGCAGCTCCAACTCAACCGAATGCCTAGCAGAGAGGCCCAAGTTCTCACTGCTAAGGAGCCTTTGCCGCCGTGGAGTCCTCCGACGAGCTGCAGAGGCCATATTCTCCGAGAAGTTGTGCAGAGATTCTAGTTCCGAATGAACTGACTTAGTGTCCATTTCCGACAGACAAAATTCTGAGGGAAGATTCCAAAAGTCAAAATTCTGAAAAACAAGATTCCAAGAGTCAAAACTCCGAGGATCAAAATTTCGAGGGCCAAAATCTCAGAGAGTCAAAATTCCGAGGGATAAGGGTTTGAGAGACAAAACTCCAAGGATCAAGATTCCGAGGGCCAAAATCCTGAGCATCAAAAGCTCAACAACTTGCGACAATCAAAATTAAGTAAAACTTTTTACCAATTATTTTACATGCATAATTGCTAGTTGGGCAAGAATTGCTCAACAAATTTTAGCACATATGCTAATTACTTGTAGCAGTTAAATAGTGATGCTCTAAAGTACTATTGCTTATCAACTAATTTACTCGATTAACTTGGACTAAAGTCCAACCATGCTTGAGCTAATTAGCAGCATAGCTGCTATATATTTTAGCCTACTTTGAGCTTCTGCAGGAAACTCCTGAACATACGAAGCTTAACTCCGCTACCTAGACGATTGGTTGATCAGGAAGCTAGACTTCCCTAACCGCCAGAGATGCCAAAAAAGCCCTTATTTCAAGACCGCTCAGCATCCAATAAAGACCAAGAGAGTGCTCAACCAACCGGGAGAGTGCTCGACATCCAACAAAGACTAGGAGAGTGCTTGGCCAACCGAGAGAGTGCTCGGCATACAGCAGAGGCATGAGAGCTGTTGAGGCCATGCCTTGAATGTCAGAGTCATGAGAGTTATTGAGCCCATGACTAAGACAAATAAGGCTCTAGGGCTCTAAGTCCCAACCTTGGATTGTCTCGAAAATATAGTGCTTTCGAGTCAATTTTCAATGGCCGATAAGGCTCCAGGGCTTTAAGTCCTATTCTCAGATTGTTCAGAAATAGAGTACTCTTGACCTCGTTTTCAATGACCGATAAGGCTTTAGGACTCTAAGTCCTATCCCCATATGTCGGAGTCATGAGAGATGTTGAGCCCATGATTGAGTCTTCTATCTATCCTTTGATAATCTCAAAAATAGAGTTGCTTATGAGCCCATATCTGAGACCTCCTCGGATGTTGGAGTCATGAAAGCTGTCAAGCTCATGACTGAGATGTTGGGGGTCATGAATAAAAATATCATACGCAGCGGACAAATATAAAGCATATGATCGAAACATAATTCAAGAGAAAACAAAGCTTTTGATTTTTTTAGAGTTAAAAAAAGACAAGTTGTAGTTAGTTACAAATCTTGAGGGCCTCACTTAGGCATTCAGAGCTATTTGCATAGGTCTTCAATTTCTCTTCTATTTGTTGTTGATAATCTTCAAAGATAATGAAGGACACAAAGAACACCAAAAACCTTGAATCTCCAAGAACTTTGAATCACCAAGAACCTGAAGAAGTTTTGAAGAACATGAAGAACAAAGTTATTCAAAAATTCTGATATTCTTCTTGATGGCTGAATATGATTGTGAGTGTGGACTCACAACTAGAAGCTTGAGAGAGAAAAACTCTCTAAAATATTTTATGACACCTTCTATCACTTTGTTTCACAACTTGTAGAAGAACTATTTTCATAGGTCATCAATTTCTCTTCCATATTTGTTGTTGATGATCTTTGAAGATGATGAATAACACGAAGAACACCAAAAAACTTGAATCTCCAAGAACTTTGAATCACCAAGAACTTGAAGGAGTTTCGAAGAACACGAAAAATGCAAAGAACAAAGTTCTTCAAAAATTTAGATATTCTCCTTGATGGCTGAATATGATTGTGAGTGTGGACTCACAACTAGAAGCTTGAGAGGGAAAATTTTTTTAGAATATTTTCTGATACCTTCTATCACTTTGTTTCACAACTTGTAGAATTGTTGTGTTCAAGTACTTGTATGTCTAGCTTGTTATGAACCCTTATTTATAGATTTAGGTTTACTTGTAGAATAGGTAGCAGACTATTCTAGAAATCCATGGAACTATAGGAATATGGTAAAAATTAGGATTTTTGGAAATAATTAAAAAAATGAGGCAAAATAAAATATAAGCCACTAGGGGATTACCCCTAGTGGCTGTGCATGGGGAGAGAATACACTCTCCATACGCATGGGCTAGGGTTCTAGTCCTTTGCTTCTTTAGTTATTCCTTTGGGCTCCTTGTTTTACTTCTTTGGTTCAATGCTCATTTCCCTTTGGACTAAGCCTATGAATTAAATCCTTTAGCTCAAAAATATTTTAGAATAAATTCTCTGGCCTATGGTTTTATAAAATAAAACAAACTTGACTGAATATTAATTCTTGGCCCAATTTTTTATTTAAATAAAAATCAAATAAATAAATAACTGAGAAACACATTTAACTTAGTGTTGTGCAAATATCCACCTACATAATAGGCTTCTATTTGTACGTTTTAACTCTCAAGTGTATAAGATCAAATAATAATATAAAAAGCAAGCATGAGATCATTCCCATGAGGATTGGTTTAAACTGTGTTTAAAGAGAATTTCCTAAAACATAGATCTAATGAAATAAAACAAATAGCAGATTTGAAACAAGAAGAAAATAGGGTAGGTTTCTGATATCCACCACTAATCATACTCTTTTCAGGAAATGACATGCACAATGCTACAAACCGTATTGAGATACTCTTTGTTTACTAACCTAAGGGCATGGTATCTATTCTTTAAGCTATTGATCTCCCTAAGCAACAAATCAAGCATGGTATCTACTAAATTGTTCTTCAAGAAAGCATAAATCTATGAAAATCGACAAACACACAAAACCTAGAACATGATATCTATTCCGATTTTTCATGTTGATTAATCTAATAACCCGCAATTGGTTTATTCGTCACTCTAATAGGCCCAAGACTCGATCATTCAAATTGACCTATATAATAATCTCCATATGTTATATGCATATGGTGATCAAGCATAAACATAACCCATGTGAAGAACAAACAAAAACCCAAAAATAATCAATTAAGCATAAAAAAAATAGTTTGCAACAAGACAATCAAAATCCTTAAGAAAACATGACTAGAGTTTCAATCAAGCCATTAGTTACAAATAAATCGAATAGGCAAAAGCTTTATACACAAATAATAAAGAAAAGAGAGAAAAGAAAGACTTCTTCTTTGATGTGACTCTTCTGATTCTTCTCTCTGATTCAGCTCTCCTTGATTTGGACGAGTATATGGTGTATTTATAGAGTTTCAGCAAAACCCTAGTTGATTTTGTGCGGCCTACACCATCCAATCCGCATTAAACCTCTTTAATTTCTTTCATTTTCTGCTTCTGCCGAGCTGTCTATTCTAGCGTCATAGAATGCGCTCAAGCCCTTTGTGAATTGCGCTTGAGCCTTTTGCTTCAGTGATGCGCTCGAGCCTTTTCAGATGGGCTTAAACTCTTTTGTGCTACCTCAACTCACAATATGTGTTCTAGGCATGAACCGATGGATTTTGATTGTTTTTCTCTCAAAACTTGAAAAATAAAGGAAAACACAAAAACAACACAAAACATCACACTATAACGAAACTAAGGGATTAACATATGTGAGTAAAGGGGTTTGAATGTGAAAAATTCAGCACTTATTACTTAGTCAATTTACATCAGCTCAAGGAGGGACCTGAAGGACAATAGAGTTAGCTTCCATAGTCCTTTGTGAAATGTTGTCATCCAATGACCCATCACACTTGACTAAAAATCACAGATGATTCTACTAAATAAATGTGACTGCACTTTGATTCATATTTTGATAAAATATAATTAATCATTCGTGACGTACTTATTAAATACATATTACCCGTCCATGTAACTTATTCCGTAGTTGAACTAAATATGATTAACTATCACTTTATTTACTATATCTTTTTCTTGAGTTACTGGATTTGAATCTTATGTTTTACCCCATTGTACCCTGTAAGATTCTGCTCACCCTTATACATCATTTCAAGTTAATTCTACCGAAACCCATTTAGGCCGGAGATATAGGATAAAATATTTTTATCAATTCTAAAACAAAGAGAATGTTCCCTATCTCCTTGTTTAACCAACAAAGGACTTGAATTCCTTCTTGAAGAGATATCTTCTACAATGCTACATGTTGATTACCTAATTTATAGAGGTGTTGACCAAATGTTGGTCTTAATACATCAAAGTGGTCTTCACTTAACATCTGATTCACTAACTTCTCAGAATTAAGAGTAATAATTATAAATTGTCGTGCACGTACATATATTCTATTTGATAGTTATTAGAAAGAATAATGACTCACGTGGTCCTTTTCAGTGTATAGCACTACATACATATATACACACCTTGTTATCACACCAACATTGCAACCTGAAGTCTATCCTTGCTTCACTGGACCAAGATAAATCGCCTAGGTTGACCATGAAATAGTCTAGATGGAATGCCCAGTTCCATGTATGGCTATGAACAAAACATTTTATAAGTTGCAAGGATCCTTTAAGTATGATCTTCTTGTGTGCTAAAATACTTTACTCACACCATAGTCAAATATAACGTAACCTAAGAACCTTTATATACATATATCATGTAAATACTTAAAAACAATATATGCTATGTAAAATATTTAATAAATATGCATAATGTTTAATAATTAAATGAAGGAATAAACAGTCAATATTCACTATATCTAAAAATATCATATGATCAAATGGAGTTTTGGACACTAGTTCCAACACGAGACCACTAACTATCCTCAGATTATCTCGAAAATAAAGTTGCGTAAGAGCTTGTTTCTAAGACCTCCTCGGATCATCTCGGCAATAGAGTTGCTTAGAGCCTATTTTGCAAGACTGCTACCTATCCTTGGATTATCTTGGAAATAGAGTTGCTTACGAGCCTGTTTCTGAGACCTCCTCGGATATTAGAGTTGTTAGGTCTTTAGTGTTGGCGAATTCAGTGTCAAAACATATTTGGTTGTTAGTGTTTGTAATACTTCAATCCTAACCATAGTTAAAAGATGAATTATTTTTTACCCTAAGGTTAGTTGGAGTCAACTCGGAGAGGTTCAATGGGATTTTTAGGGCTCAAAAGTACCTCTAGATTAGTGTCTGACTTGGAGGATCGATCTCCTAGCCTTTGAGGATCGATCTTTAGGGCCTAGAAGCCCTAAGGATCGATCCTCATGCGATAAAATTTGATTTTAGGATTTTTTGAAGCCCTAGTGTGGTTGTAACCTCTATATATTCACCCTTAACCTTCAATAAATGATGTTGCAATAATTTCAATGTGTGGAGACGTTGTCGGATTGCCGTTGTAAGGTTTGAACACTATTTCTTTGTTCTTAGTTAGTCTTTGGGAGTTTCTAAGCCCCGCAAGGTGAGTGAGATACCAATTGTCATTGTTTGTTGAATTTTATCCCATAGGTCAGTAGGATTTTTGTATTGTAATGGAGTCATAGTTTGTGTCTTTTGATAGGTTGTGATTATTTCGTTGTTTAGAAGTTGTAATAGAGTCATTTGACCGTAGGATTTGATTGAGTTGAACCCTAGATTGTTCCAAAGGTCTTAGGAGTCGTTCTAGGGTTTGGTTGAGTCGTTTTAGGGTCTGAGAGCGTTCTTAATGCGTCGGGAGACGTTTCTGCCGGTTCAGGATTGCTCAAGATAATGTTTTGAATAATGTCCTGATTATGGATTATTTAGTAAGCGTTAAGTTAATTATTCCCTTGTGTTTGATAGTTAGATCCCTTCAGACTTGTTTGCTTAGTAAATGAGTCTGGGCAGGCACCACAGGTCAACTATGGTTTTGTTAGTACTTGGAGGGGCGTTATATGTGGCATCAGAGTAATGGTTCTTGGTACCATGGCTCTTTGATGCGATATCTAGCTATTCCATAAATAGGACACTTTGAGGACTTTGAGGGATTTGGCAAGATAACATTAGCAATGATCTAATTAGAAGGGCATGGATGCTCGTTTCATGACTTCAGCAACCATACTTTTCCTGCATTCGATGGTACATGAGGATTTATCGAGGCAGAGAATTAGTTGAATGACATGGGAGAGTTATTGGAAGTGACGGGTTGCACCATGCAATAGAAGGTCAGCTATGCTACTTACAAGCTCTCGGGAGAGGCGAAGGGGTGGTGGTAAGCTCAGAAGATGCTACTCACGATGAAGTTAGGAGTCGAGCAGTCCATTTCTTGGGCGAGGTTCAAGGAAGAGTTCCATAGCAACCTTTTTCCCCAGAGTGGTGTAGGAAGCCAAGGCTCATGAGTTTATGGAATTGGTCCAGGGTGTTATGACGGTAAATGAGTACGCCACCAGGTTTACTCAGTTATCGCAGTTTGCAGCATACCTTATTCCTGATGAGGAGAAATAAGTTAAGAAGTTCGAGCGAAGGTTGAACCCACGTCTTAGACATCATATGGCAAGTTTGGACATCAAGAACTTTACTTAGTTGGTGGATCAAGCTTCACTGTAAATGGGCTCGTGAGGGGGCTTCATCGGATCTTGGTGTGATCGTTTGGGGACAATGGTTGAATGACCTCATTTTCCATGCTTGACCGAAAAAAAAGGCCCCATCCGTCCAGTAGGCGGGGTTTATCCAAACGTTTTGCTTTTGGAGTAGTTTGATCTAGCTCTTTGGAGGTTGGTGCTATCCACACTAGGGGTTGTGTAGTACATAGTGAGGGCCGATGTAGTTCACGTCTACTGAGGCAAGAGCTCTCAAGAGCTTGGTTGCCTACCTACTTGACAAGGATGCGTTGCTTTGGCAATCTCATGTCAAGGAGGGTTTGGCCTCGAGAAGGATTCTCCTTAACTGGCAAGGGCGAGTGCTCGTGAGTTAACAGGCCCCAACTCCTGGCAAGGGTATGTCATTGCGACAGTCTTATGCGAGGAGGATTTTTGGATCTTGGTGGAGAATCCCATGTCGGCTGGCAAGGGTATGTCATTGCGACAGTCTTATGCTAACCAAGTCGCTCGATCTCAAGATCAAGGACACCTAAACGATAACATGCCCCACCCTTTTGGCAAGGGTATGTCGTTGCAATAGTTTTATGCCAAAGAGAGTTTTAGGACATTGGTGGAGAATCCCATCTAGACTAGTAAAGGTTTATCCGAAGACATCCGCAGGCCAGAGGGGCTTCTTGATCTCAAGGCCAAGGCAGGGACATGGCCCATAAGTTGCTGCCCACCTCTGTGGATAGGGTTTTAGGTTTGGACCTGAAGTTGCAGCTTCGGATGTTGAGATTTGTAGGCGAGGATCGGGACCCTGTTGCCTAAAACAATGGGATACATGCACAAGAGAAAGTAGTATGTAAATAACTTAGCTTTATTAATGAAATATTTAAGCTTTCACAAATTAAATTTTGTATAGTTTTCGGTGTGTGCTCTATCCCGTTTGAGGGGTATGGAGGAGATCGTAATTCCTTTCCGTTTTAGGGTTCCCTGAGCAGGTTCAAGCTAGGTCAGTGTTGTTTGATGGCTACACAGATGAACCAGGGCTGGTGGTCTTCTTATGCTGATACTGGGTCTCGCTTGGCCTTCTGTTACCTAGGCTAGGCTTTTTGAAGATTGGGCTTGTCGGCTCAATGTGATGAATCAAAGAGTGCTAGCGGAATAGCCAAGTAAGACAGAATTCCTCCCACACTTAGCCCGTAGAAGACTTCGTGTGCGTGAGATTTTCCAATCACGTTCCTACGCGTACAGTCCATAAGATCCAAGAACCGAAGAGACATTCTTGGGGCATCGTGGAGTCCAAAAGGCGGAGGGGTGCACTCATGGCACTGCGGAGTTTTGAAGTACAAATGGTTGGGCCAAAATGGCCTCCCTGCCAGGATCTCCTATTTAAACCTGATCCTTTAGTTCATTGTCCTCTCATCCCATGCTTACTCCCTATTTTCTTTTGCCTTCTGTTTTCTCATGCGTTTGCATTCCCATTTAACCAAGTACCATGGATGCCAGTGTTCAAAGGAGTAAATGTTAGGGATCATGCTCCATGTTAACAAGAACATGGTATAGCACAGGGGAAATATAACAAAAATTTTAAACAGATCTAATTGATCTAGGATCGCAATCAAGTTCAAGTGAAAGCATGCTTTTGATTTTCACAAGATTAAAGTAAAACATAAATTAGATTTACTTACAAATCCTGTTGGCCTCTCCTTAGGCATATAGGGCTAATTTGAATTCACCTTTGCATCTTTGTTGTTGATGATCTTCGAAGCTGATGATGAACGCAAAGAACACCAAAAGCTCCAAAATCTTCAAAGCTTAAAGAACTCCAAGACCGCGAAGAACATGATGAAGAACAATGATGAACATGAAGAACATTGTTCTTCGTAAATCCAAATCTTCTTCTTGGTGGCTGAACATGATAGTGGGTGTGGACTCACAACTAGAAGTAAGAGAATAATACTTCTCTTTTACAAAAATTACTCACTTAACACCTCATTGCTTATTTTCTACAGTTTGTAGAAAACTTGTATTCTAAGAAATGATTTTTTTGCTTCTGATTGAACCTCTATTTATAACTGCAGGTCTGCTTGGAGAAGAAGTAAAAGAGAGAAATCCAGAACCTTTTAGAAGGTAGGGTTACACGGCCACAAGGGGAATTAATTCCCCTTGTCTAGCCGTGGGCCATGGGGAGCATTATGCTCCCCACAAGCCTAGGGCTAGGGTTTTAATCCTAGCCCAGTCTCTCTCATGACTGCTTGGGTCCCATGGTTTTATCATGCAGGCTCAATGCTCTTTTTCTATGGACTATGTTCTATGAATTTATTCCTTAGCCCAAACTTCTCCAAACTAATGGCCGTTGAGAAATAAATTCTCTAGCTCATATTTAAATAAATAAAACAAACCAAAATTAATATTAAATATTAAATATTAATTTTTGGCCCATGTTTTATTTAAATAAAAACATATGCAATTAATAAATAAATAAATAACTGAAACTCATAATCACTTAGTCAATTTACAATAGCTCAAGCAGGGACTTGGAAGGAAATAGATTTAGCTACTTTAGTCCCTTGAATTCTTGTCATCCAATGACTCATTACCTTGACAAAAAATCATAGATAATTCTACTAAATAAATGTGATTGAACTCTAAATCAAATTTTTCAATAAACAATTAATCCTTCATAACGTACTTACCATATTACCCCTCTATGGAATATATTTTGTGGTTGAACTAAAGATGAATAACTGTCACTTTGTTCATTACCTTCTTTTTCTTTGAGTACCCGGATCCAAACCTCATAATTTATCCCAATGTACCTTATGAGATTAAACTCATCCTTGTACACAGTTTCAGTTAAATACCACTGAAAACGCTCAAGCTCGAGACACAGGATAAACATTCTTATTTATCCTAAAATAAGAGAGTTTTCTTATCTCTTTGTTCTCCTACAAAGGACTTGGATTTCTTCTTGAATAGTGATCTTCTACAATGCTACATGTTGATTACTCAACATGTAGGAAATGTGTGACCACTGATTTGATCTCACCCTAATATATCAAAGTAATCAACGCTTGACATCTAGTTCACAATCATCTCAGGATTTAGAGTAATATTCATAAGTCGTCGTGCACGCTCATCATTCTCTATAACAGTCATTATAGGAATGATGGCTCATGCGGTCCTGTTTAGTGCATGATCTTGTATAAACCTACCTTGCTATAACAACAATAATGTCAACCTGAAGTCACATTGCTTCACTCGATTAAGACAAATCCAAAAGTTGACATGTTATAGTCTACGACTACGAACAACACATTAATAAGTTATAAGGGACTTTTTTGACTATGGTCTTTTATGTGACAAATATCATTGCTTACACTATAATCAAATTCAATACAACTTAGGGATTGCATATAACCAGTAAATATACAAAACCACGTATATGCTATGTAAACCAATAATAGGCATGCCTAAAATTCAATAATTAAATTAAGAAATAATCAACAATATTCATTATATCTTTATGATCAATTGGAGTTTTGGATACTAGTTCCAACAGTAGAGCGCGTAGGGTCCCCGCACCTCGTACTCCGCCAGATTCCCATCTGAGCAACAAGTTGAAAAACCTAGAGGATACTCTGGTGGCCCTTAAGCCTCTAACCTTTGGACCATTCACCCTATTTGACAGTTCCTCTGATGCGCGGTCTTCAAGCTGCAAGGGTTTATAAGAGAGTATGCACCCGTTGGAGCCGATAGGGGCCCTTGATCTACCAGAGCCTGTGGAAGTCGCATGTAATATCCCAAAATTTAAATTCATTTTTGAATCCTTTATGTTAGTTTCGTCAAGGTAATTGTTATACAAATATCCACCTAAATAAATAGGTGAATAAATGTACGTTTTACTTGCAAGTGCACAAGATCAAAATGATAGTATAAACAGCAAATACGAGATCATTCCCACGAGGATTGGTAAAATATATTTAAAAAGAAATTCCTAACAAAATATTGTGAATGAGACGAGATAAAAAATAGAATTGAAATAATAAGATAAAAGGGTAGGGCATCGATATCCACCGCTAATCATACTCAATCAAGAACACAATAAGCACAATGCTACAATCATATCATGATACTCAATGTTTGCCAATCTAAGGGCATGACATCTGCTTCTTAGGCTATTGATCTCCCTAAGCAACGAATTAGGCATGCCATCTACTCTAATTCTTTTCTTTCTTAAAGAATTTAGCATGACATCTACTAAGTTATTCTTCAAGAATGGATATCGACAAACACATGAAGCCTAGAGCATGGCATCTACTATGGTTTTCCATGTTGATTAATTCAAAAACCTGTGATGGGGTTTTTTTGTTACTCTATTAGGTCCAAGACTCGGCCATCCAAATTGACCTAAATAATAAATCTATACCACATGCATATGATGATCAAACACATACATGTGATAAATTCAAGAAAACTGAAAATAATCAAGTTAAGCATCAAAATATGAATTGTAGTAAGACAAATTGAAACCTTAAGAGATATGATTAGGGCTTCAATAGAGCCCTAACTAAAGTATTAATTACATATAATTCAGATGAAAACCACCCTCATAAGAAAATAACAAAGAAAAACTGAAAAGTAAAGGAAAAACTAGAAAAACTGAAAAGTAAGAAAAAAACTTTGAAAAACAAAGAAAAACCCTTCTTTGAAGCATTTGATTCTTCTTTTCAAGCTTGTATATTTGTTTTGGAGGGCTTAGGGAGTATTTATAGAGTTTAGGAACAACCCTAGTCAATTTCGTACACCCTAAGAAATCAAAAATTGAGTTAGAGCAGGTTTAGGATCTTTCCAAATTGGATTCTGCCGACTTCTGCATTCCAGCGCGCGAAGTGGCTCGAGCTAAATTTAAGCGACTTGAGCCAAATGGATATGGCTCGAGCTAAATTGAAGTGGCTAGAGCTATTTTCTTCAGCTTTTCTCCAACATATCTTTTATGCCCGAAACTTGACAGAATTGATTGATTTTTCTTCCAAAACTTAAAAAAATACCAGAAAACACAAAAAACAACATATTATAATAAAACTAAGAGATTAACATATGTAAATTAAGGGGCTTGAATGTGTAAAATTCAGCAATTATCAGTAATATTTTATTCTCATTGTTTCTATCTAATATTATTTTCTTAATCCGTAATCCTATGAGTTCTTATTAAATGTTGGTTTTAATCGTGTTTTCTAATTGTTTGGATTGTGTTTTATTGATAGAACAATTGTTTTAAAGAAATAATGATTTTTAAACGGTTATTTTCAAAAGTAGTAATACGATATTTTACGTTGTTTATTGTTTCATAGTTTAAAAAAAAAAGTTTTATTTTTTGTTGACATTGTAATGATTTTATGTGTTCAAACATTATTTTAAATCAACACAAACACATACAACAAATTATTTATGTTTGTTTGGTAATCAAGGTTAATTCTTGATAATTTCATATCAAGAATGTGACTTTGAATTCCTAAAATTATCCCAAGATGTTTCTGGTCGATGTTAAGAACCCTAGGAACGTTTGGGATCGTTTGGATGCATGTTCGAGGCTCAGAAAGGCTCGAAACTAGTGTTGGAAAGCACCAGTGGGGAGGATCACTCATACACCTTGCAGGATCGATCCTAGCCTTCTGTTTTTGTTCCCGGTCGTCCAGGATTGATCTCAAACAGTCTAGATTGATCCCTGATCCTTTAGGGTTGATCCCAACTATCTTGGAAACTTGTTTTAGGGTTTTCATTGTGTGTTTTAGGTTTATAAGCATAGTTTAGGTTTGTGATTAGCATCTTGTTTAATTATAGGTTGGTTTGTAGTGCAGGACGTTAGAATGTTTAAGGATTCATCCGAGTGGTCAAGGTAAGTGAATACTTATGGAACTGGGAAAGAAAAAACTATTTTAGAGCATGCTATTTTGATATAAACTACTGAGAACTTTTATTAATATTTTCATTATGTCATGAGCCTATAGATTTTCATTGCATGATTATATCTCTAAACTTGAATTATCTTTTATTTAACAAACATGTTTTAACAATGAAAGATAATGAATTTATGTAATTAATAGATAAAGATATGTAATGAGACTTACGACCACCCTAACTTGGGGAGTTGGTATGATGAGAGATTGATGGTTACCCAATAAGGGTGCTAGTATGTAATGCCCCAAAATATTTAAAAGCTATTTTTCATAGTATTTTGCAAAAGATTTGATTAAAAAAGCTCTCCCATTTTTATAAAGCATTTAAATAGCATTTTATTCAAAAAATGTGACCATCAAATGTTCAATGGTCATCATCAAACGTTCGATTTTGGAAAGTATAGTCACGTCTCTACAAAGCCTTCGTAATGCTCAGAAGGTGTCAGTGCGAACATCAAATATTCAATGATTTTATGAAACGTTCAATGTGCTTTTATTAAATATTCGGTATTTTCATCAAACATTTGATGATGAATTATAGATTCTTTGATATAAATAGATCAAACATTCGATATCGTATATCAAACATTCGATCATGTTCCAAAATAGATTTCACATAGGGAATTAGGTTTTAACCCCATTTTTCCTATAAATACTACCCCACCCTTGTGTTAAACACCCCACTTCTTGTCCAAATACTCCAGAAACTCATTTTCAAAGGCTTAGAAGAGGATCTTTGAGAAAAGTTCTCATTTGAAGGAAACTATCTTCTCCAAGGGTAATCTTCGAATCCATATTCTTATTTATGATGTATTTCATTGTCTTGCACAAGCTTTAGTCATGTTATGCTTTCAAAGTAAAGTCATAATAATTTAAAGGCTTTTATATTAACTTTCTAAAGGATTTTGATAAAAATGATAACTTTGTGTTTTACCTCTTTAAATGTATGTTTTCTACGTTTTTTAATGTTGTTTGATGTTATTAGATGATGTTCTAAGTTTAAAAATAGTTATGGTTAGGTTTGGTAGGAATTTTTAGACTTTCATGCATTCTGGGCCTACATCAAACGTTCCACAGTTCTTGATCAAACATTCGATCTTCAATGATCAAACGTTTGATAATTGTGTCAAATGTTTGATGGTGACCAGAAATGCCAAATTAGGGTTTTTAAGACAAAGAACACACATACTTCACAATTAGTAAGAGATTGTGTTCTTAGTATGTTGTGGGGTTATTTTACAGTTAACGAGGGGTTGCAAGATGTCTAAAGCATTGGATGAGCAATGGAGGTAAGTATTTTAACTGAGTAAAAAAACTATAATTTTTGAAGTGTGATATGTCATATGACTGAATACGTTACTCCATAGAATCAAGTTTATCATTTTTATGACAAGATGCTATTTGCTTATATATTTCCTTATTTTTGAATAAATGAACAATACTTGCATTATATGACATGGTTGCACCGTTTTGAACGAAATAATGGCCATGAGCTTACCATTATTACAGGTTGATTCTATGGTCAAATAGTTTTATTTTATGATGAGGGCCTTGAATCTAATGCTTAAGTTTGTGACAGCGCACCATTCTTTGAGTGGGTCACTAGTTACGGCTTTACTAGTTAGCGTGGGCTACCCAAGGTCGGACTTGGTCAAACTGCTAGTATAAGACAATATGTTTGTGCAATGTCTAGGATACTGAAATTGTACCAGAAGTCTTTTTGGACGCACTAACCATGCTGAAAAGTGGTAATGTCTCGGGTAGACCATATTGTTAATATATGACTATTTATATAGTATTCATGAAGCATATTTCTGCATTTAAGAATACGTATTTAATCGTTGAGATTATGTTCCCTATTTTAAAATTAAACCTCATTTTTGTTAAAGGGCATAATAACAGGGATTAGACCCGCCATTTGTGAAAATATCATGTATAATTCATAAATATTTTTTTTATTAATTTTATACTTCACATCTTTCAAAATAACTTGCTTACTAAGTCAGCTGACCTATTCAGTTACTTCCTTCCCGTAAAATACTTCGGTATTAGACAAATTCTTAGGAATTTGATCAGTTAGGACTCTCACCAAGATTTCGGTATCAGGACAGTAGTATTATATTCAAGTTTGATCTATAAGATGTAAAATTCTTTGCCTATGTTTAATGATGTTAGAATTATTTATTATATACTAAGATCAACTATTCAACTGTATATTCTGATAAAAGTTAAAATAGGGAATTCAGACAATTACCAGTTAATTGTTTTAAACACCTTATGGACATTATACTCATGGTTAATCTCTTTTCAATGGTTAATCTTGTGTATAAGGTGATCCCTAATCCAGTGTTTTACATATTCTCCATTCACAAGAAGAATAGAGATATCCCTGAGTCTTAATCAGATAATTAAGGCTGGGAGGTGAACCATGAATTTAACTACAAGTTAGCTAAGTTCTTGAGGCGTTACACAATTTGATTATGACCATCTTGTGATGGAGTGTCGGTATGAGTTATGATTATCCCAAAGAGGAAATTGGTACGCATTATGGATTACTCGGTGACAGGTTTTCTGATATGGGTACGGCTACCTTGTAATGAAGTGTCAGTAAGCGTTACGGTGGCTTGATGATCATAGGTCTTTGATATGGGGTTTCGGTATGACGACATAGCTGGTATTTGACGGGCCTTGTGGCGGGAGTGCCGGTATGTTAGGAATTGCCTAAGAGAGGAATCCAATATGTTATGTTGCTAATCTCCACTATACAAGGGTTAATGTACAGGTACAAAGGCATAGCCGGTATGTTATGGTACTTTTGTACTGGTATGTTACAGATCTCCTGTGAAATGAATTTTTGGTACGATAGAATGGCTGGTATGTTATGATACTTATGTACCAGTATGTTATGAATCACCTAGGAAACGGGGTTCCAGTATGGTAAGACAACCTTTACCATATGAGGGTTAATTTGCGAGTATGATAATATTATGGAATGAGATTATGAAATGTGTAAAAGAATATATAATACGCATATCTGTTGAGATTCCTCGTTTATGATTCATATCTTGAAAACTATTGTCGCTAGATTATGTTCTATGTTTCTCTTACATTAAAACCGTTCTTTTATTAGCATAATGGTAAAGACAACACATTTTCTAAAAGTAATGGGAATTGCAGAGAGCTTTATTCGACTACTCTTTTTATTGCATTAAAAGTTAGGCTCACAACATGAGTTCAGTTTTGAAGTATCTTACTTACTAAGTCGTAGACTTACCCAGTTGTTGTTTTTTCCTTTCCACCTACTGGACATTTATTGTCATTCAAATGTAATAGGTTTTTAGTAGAGTAAGCAGGCTAGAGTCGTTCTTCAGGCTTGAGGATGAGCGAGTAGTCAAAGGAGTTTGTTAGACTAGCTTTTGTTATTGTATTGTAAGGTTGTTTTATCAGTAAGATTTTATAATAGTTATGCTCAAAGATGTATAAGGTTTTTGTATAGAAATCAGACCACTATATTTATTGCAAGTTCTGCATTTATTTCACTCTGATGGATGTTTAGATCCCTTGGGACTTATTTACGAAAGTAAGTAAGTCTTGGGAGGCGCTTGGAAATTTTAAATAAGTTAGTATTTTTGTATTAATTTATTTATTAAATTTTTGGGGCGTTACATCACAATTCCACTGGACCCTACGGAGGCCGTGGGTTTGTCAAAGTTGGAGGAGGTTGTTGTTCTATTCACGAGCCCTATGTGTGCCAACGTGGATAGTTTGTTGGAGGAGGGGCTGAAAAAAGTGCTGACGAGGACCCGTTAGCAACTATCAGAGGTGTTAGCCGAGAACAACCAGGTCCAACAGCTAGTTGTGGATGTTGGGGACAAAGGCTTCTGTCGGGGGAGAAGGCTTGGCCGCTTGGAGGGAAAGCTAACGAGGTTAAATGCGGAACTCATGCCATGGATGAGGAAGATCTTCGCTGTGTATCAGAGGCTGCACCTTGCGCAGCAATCCCTAGGTAGGAAGTACGACTAGAGGCTCTAGGTGTAACACCCCTATGAAATTAATTAACTTGTAATTAATTTCGTGATTCGTCTTATAGCCTTAAACCACGCAGAATAAGACTCGGGGATATCTATATTCTCTTGGAAGGAGAATCTGTAAAAAATCGGCTTGAAAATCATAACAATTCTCCGTATTAAGTTAATTAATATGACGAACCCAGACTAGTTTTCTTAGTGTATCAAAATCAGTTAACTAGTAACTGGCTGAATCCACTACTTGATGCTAATTGTCAGAGTAAATAGTAAAATAATTGATCTGAGTTTGTAAATCAACAAATTAATCTAACATCAATATTAGACATAGAGTTTCCAAAGGACATTACTGAAAACATGTAACTCAAACCTGAGAATTTTGGCTATTCACTTGGCATCTTCATCCTAACAAATCCCCTTGCAACATCCTATGTTCCTATTAAGTGGTAAAACACCAGAGTGTTTTATAGGCAAAAGTAACTTAGTAAGTCACTGACTTAGTAAATAAAAATGGATTTGATGAACTTCTTTCATAGTTTGTAAAATAGTATGGATTCTTTTGAATAATTAGGGTATTCTATCTCTGTTATTAAGCCGTTGAAAAACTGTAATTTCATTTTGAAGAGATTTTACATAATTGCAGGGATCACATACCTATATTTAAATACACGAATATGTTTATTTTGTATATATATATATATATATATATATATATATATATATTATATATATAGTTATATGTTAACAACATGGTCTACCCGAGACATTATCTCCTTTCAACAAGGTTTGCACGCCCTTGTAAGGATATCTAGTTCAATTTGGTGTCTCGGACATTGTACAAACATACTGTCTTAATACTAGTAGTTCGACAAGTCTACCCTCGAGTGGCTCACACTACTAGCAATGCTGTAACAGTGACCATAAGATTAACTTATAATAACAATAAGCTCATGGCCGTTTTACCGCATGTACCGGTGTACCATCACATACAATGTAAGTATTGTTTATTTATTTGAAAAGTAGAATTATATAAGCAATTAACCTTAAAGCAATTGTAAACATGTCATAAAATTGTAAGCTCATAACATAGAAGAGAACGTGCTCAGTCCGCTGACATATCGCACTTCTTAGCAAGTGCAGTTCATAGTCAGTTATTTACTTACCCCAAATGCTCATCCGAAACTTGAAACATCTCCTGATCACTGTGAAATATACCGAAAATACACTGAGGATGGTACTCTAACACATAAAACCCTATGTAGAATATACCATGAAAACCCTAATTTTGTACATTCTGATTAGCGCACGAATGTATGTGTCTTAGACATGAACATTTGTGTATCGGGGAGACAAGAACGTATGTGTTATTACATGAACGTTTGTGTGTTGCCTAGAATGGCCAAAAACTGAGGAAAACACCTTTAAACTTAATACTATTCGAATTAAACCTTGGACTAACTTCAGGAAATCAAAACAAGACATTTTATGAAACAAAACGGGATAGTATACGTAAATCCTATAAGTTCTTTTAAAGCCTAAGAACCGTATGTAAAACTTCATAAATATCAATACTTCTTTCAAACCATGTAAAACACATGAGAGTAAAGCATGGTACGCAGTGATATAAACATTATTTGAGAAAAATAAACTAGGGTTAAGGAGTTACCACTTTTAGAAGAATGAAAACTCAAGAGCTTCGCATTCCCTTCAAAGATTTTTTCCCTCACACTCACACACTCACAAAACTGATCTAAATAGGGTGGATTCATGCTGAAGATGAAGGGGGTAGGGGTGTATTTATAGAAGGGTTCATGTGGTTAAAGATTGTTGGTTAAAATCCTGATTTGGGCTTACACGAACGTTGGGGTACTAGTCACGAACGTTTGTGTGTACATCCCTAACACACATGCATTGTGCGTCACTTGCTGTGCACAAAGATGAAAAGTGCTAGATGACATATGTAGGAACAGTGGTGTGTACTACATACAAGAACGTTATTGGGTTCATACGAATGTTTGTGTGAACCAGAAAAGTCCAAAAATTTTGCTTTCAAGGCTAAAATGTTTTTGGGGTATTACACCGGGTGCTCGAGTCTACTTCGGGGGCAAAACTTCTTTTGATAGAGACTAGGACTTTTTTTTTTTTGTGTCAAGCACTTGGCTTGCTTTCTTCTTCCTTCTTTTCTTAATGGGCCCAAGGTCTTTTGTAGTTGTAATGATGTTTTTGGATGAATGAAAAAGCTATTCTTTCTTTTTGTTTGTACGTTGTTGCTTGTATATCTTCACGCACATTAGAATGTCTGTGTTGTTTTGTTGTTATTTGCTCTCCCTTTGAGTCGAGTTGTTGGGAATAGCCGGGGAGCCCATCGGGTCAGCTTCATTCTCCTCTAGCTCTTTGATGCTTGCTCGGGCTGCCAGTTGAGTGGTAATTGGGGGCCATCTTTGCCTCATCTAGGCCTTCGATGCTTGCTCAAGTGGCAACTCACAAATAAGTGAGGTTAACTGCTTTCCATCAAGGCTGGTCCTAGAGGATTTTGAAGGGTTCCCTTGGTCTGTGGGCTTGCTCTCCACCATTTTGCTTATCTAGGGTGGAGGTGAGGCTTACCCGTCTGATCTGAGGGTGGATCCCCTAGAGGTGATAGTTGGCTTTTGAGTCTTCGATCCCCCAAGGGAGGGGTTTGGAATGCTTTAGGTGGGTTGTAAGGCCTGCCCTACAAGGTGGGAGTGAACCCAATGAGTTGTTTCCAGGGGGTGTGACGAAGCTAGCGTGTCGGCTTCACCGATGAGTCGACACTTTTCCATCTTCTCCTGTTGTGTACAAGAGGGAGAGTGGTGGAGCGGCACATCAATCAGTTTCTCTCGTCGTGAAGAGCATTGCTGAAACTTCTCCAGCCGCATAACGTGGAGCTGTGCTTGAACGAGGCCTTGCTCTGTTGGTGCAGATCTTGTCTCAACAGATTGGAAGGATGTAGTGGGGTTTCTGACCACCCGCTGCACTTATGTAGGATTGGGGTAGCCCCTATAATCCTTTCTTTTCCAAGGCATCATGTAGGGTTAGGAACAACGTATGTAGCTCTAGAGAACCAAGTCCTTCCCACAAATGGTGCCAAACTGTTGGTGCACTTCTTGAGTCATCTTTTCCCAATGGATTGATGGCCCAAGTGCACATAAGGAGGCCTTGTAACGCCCCGACGAAATCATTTAACTGGTAAATAACTTCGCGGTTTGCCTCCTAGCCTTAAATCCTCCCGAGTTAAAACTCAGGGATCATACACTCTAAAAGGTGAGAGTTTACAGTGTAAGACTTGTTATTTATAAGTAATAGAAATAGCAACTAATACCCATAATAAAAGAATGCCAGAATAGCTGAAAACATAACCATTAATAACATAAATAACCGTTGTCATCAAAAGTATGGTCAAAGACCAGTTATCAAAATAACATAAGCGATACAACTTGAATTTGACATAGCATCAACAAAATCACAGCCTAGCCTTCACAACGTAAAGCATATAGACTATGTCTATCATGTTGCGTCAGGAGTCTCCTTTGGTACGCCACATCCTACTCAGTCACACGGGATCTAGCTCCCTAAAGATCACCCAGAGAATGTCCTCTAACTGGCTCCTTGAATAGTCCGCCATCGTCTAGATTATCTATCAAGTTGCGTAAGATCATAGATGGAAAAAATACAAAAATAAGTCAACGACTTAGTGAATAATAATGCACATGTTATACAAGTTGCTATTTTCTGAACTCAGTTTATAAATTACAAACATTCATATTCTCAGTCATGGCATAAATATGGTATGACAATGCAGTATATTTATAATACATGATATATTCAAGAACATGTGATATGTTAACAATATGGTCTACTTGAGACATTACCTCATCTCAACAGAGTTTGCACGTCCTAAAGGACTTCTGGTACAATTCTAGTGCCTCAGACATTGCATAAATACGCCTTCTTATACTAGCAGTCCGACTGAGTCCAACCTCGAGTGGCCCAAACTTACTAGTAAAGCCATAACAGCGACCCCACTCGAAGAATGGTGCCGGTCACAAATTCTTTACTATTAGATCCAAAGCCCTCATCATAAAAAGAAACATTTGACCATAGAATCAACTTGTAATAATAGTAAGCCCATAGCCGTTCTACCGTAAGTACCGGTGTACCATGTCATACGATGCACATTAGTCTTTTGTGTCTTTTATACGGATGCTTTTCACAATTCATCATTTCATTATCTTTGTTAATCATAGCGGTTTTTACAAATGGAGTTCATAGTTCAGTATAAATAAACATTTCATGAGAGTTGTAAACATGCAACTTTTGTACATCAAAATAGTCATGTTATGCAAAAAGTATAACAATAACAAGTATTCGTATGAGTTTTTACTCACTTAAGTCGTAAGGATCAACCAAATACTCTTCCACGCAGTCTCCGACTTCTGAATATGGAAATGATCTAATCATTAGTACTATGCCTTGAGCTAAACAAGTCCTAGGCCTCTAATAACCCAAAAGGACATTCTGTCTAAGCAACGAACGTTTGACCAAGAGGTCGAATGTTTGATGAGGTCCAGAAACTCATTCTAGACCAAAATCTCAGTCCTTTCTAGATTTTAACACATCCTAAGGTCTCCTAAAGGTCTAATCAGAGAGAATAAAGAGTTTTACACTTTAAAAACGAGGTTTGAAGTGTTAAACTACTTAAACCAATACAAACCAACTTAAACCTCAAATGATCAAGCTTATGATTAAATCACATAGAAACTAAGACACAACAACTAAACAAGACAATAACAACTAAACAAGGTAACAACAAGCAAATAACAACAGAGAAATAAACTAGGCTAAGATAGATACCTCTAAAGCCCAAAAGCCTTATCTTTCTCCAAACTTTCCTCCTCACACACTCATAAATGTTCTCTGAGCTCCAAGTCAAAGTGAATAGGGAAATGGAGGGGTAGGAGTCTTATTTATAGAGCTGGAGCGTCTGGCAAAAGACTGTTGGATATTTAGGTCCATCAAACGGTCTATGTATGACATCAAACGTTTGATGTACTATTACCCAACGGTTCTAGGGTTTCTATCAAACGTTTGATAAAAGCACCGAATGTTCCATAAAAGTACATCAAACGTTCCACTAAAGCATCGAACATTTGATATGTCCTGATATGCACACTGATCGCATGACCTTAGGTAAACACGACACATATCGAATGTTTGATCCTTACTATCGAACGTTCCATAGAATCTTTGAAACGTTCTATGGATGCTCAAAGCTCCAAAATAAGTCCTTAAAATTGTTAAATTTTTTGGGCATTACAGGCCCAGGTAGAAGTTGGCCTATCCTTCCCTCCATGTGTGCGGTTCTTGAAAGGTGAGCAAATGGTCAGAGAATCCTCGGCCATAGCTGATGACACTTTGACGAACAAGTTAGCAAGATTCTAGTCAAAGAGTGGGAACCACATGGGTTTCGTGGGTTGCAGCTTGAAGCCCTCAAATGGGAATAAGTGGTGCAGTGTGTTTATATGATAAATATCCTTTACCATGAAAGTGTTATGAGACATGGAATTTAGTCATTGTTGGCATACTTTTGCTCATAGTCCTTTCACCATGCGGGAATGACTAGAATTGACTTGTGTTTAGAATTACCTCAACTTTCTATTTATAGCTTGATCTCCGCCTTTGGGGAGAGTGCTCATTTGTCGTATTCTCCTAACATTGCGTGGCTAAAGATGGAAAGACCCAGATACGTTGGATTTCTATTTTAGGGTGTTGAACTGCTTGAGATTGTTTGGGGGTGATTGCACTTAGCGATTGCGGGAGTCATGGCCAAGGACAGGTCTCAAAGTTAGTTCGAGGCTTCTAATTGCTAAACAGTTTGGAGCCAAAGGGATGAGTCTTAATAGAAGCATTGTTGCTAGTCAAAGAGGTGATCTTTGTACTCTGCGTCACTTAGATATGTGATTGGATCCTCCTAATTTTTCCTTAGAGACAAGTCAAATCAATCTATTAGCCCATGTTGCATGATTCATGGCACCATTCCACGATTGGGGTCATGGGGTCATGGGGTCAATGAGAGGAAGGATCCCTGATCCTGAAGTAGGCTTATATGATCTTAAGCTACATGTGGACCTCGATTACTTGTTGGGCCCCATGCACGTTCTAATGATCTGAGCTTTCCCTGGCAGTTTTATTTCCCAACAATACTACTCGCTTTATTTAAATAGTTAAATACCTTTGACATCCGTGTGGTTTAACAACTTTAATTTTTCTCATCTAGGTTTCAATTATCATCGTAGATAGTACCTTGCTTATGGCTAAAAACAAAGATGGTACGTTCGTCCAACTTCTGTCTATAACTTGACGAAAATTCACATCAATGCCAGTAGAAAACAAACATGTGTATCTATATCTCATTAATTTTTTTTTTTAAAAAAAGAAAAAAAATAGAAAAATTAAAAAGGAAAAAAAGGAAAAAATGATCTTGCAGTGGTTTCAATCAGCCCTTATGGTTGATCTTACGGTGGCTGAACCATCTCCATGGTCCTTGGGGGTGGTTCGACCACCCCCCCAAGGGCAAAAGAGAAAAAAAAGAATAATAATTAAGGATTTGCCCTTTTGGGGAGGGCCATGAGAGTGGTTTAGGCCACACCTAAACTGGCGATAGGAGGTGACCAAAATTATCCCCATGCTAAATGGGGGTGGTCAAGCCACTCCCATTTTGCTATTTGAAGGTGGCCGAACAACCCTTTGATCGGCCATGGGTGTGGCTGTACCACATGGACAAAATTGGGGTGGTTGGCCACTCCCTTTTTGTCTAAATGGGTGGATCGAGCCACCCCTATTTTTTAAAAAGAAAACGGATTTTCTTTTTTTTTTTTTAAAAAAAAAAATTGTTCTTTTTAAATTTTTTTAAGTTTTCTATTTTTTTTTAATTTTTAATGAAGTATAGGGATACATGTATGTTTTTTAAGGTCATTGGCGTGAATTTTTGTCAATTTTTTGACAAAGGTACCGTCTCATTTTTTAGTCATAAGCGAGGTATCATCTATGATACAAATTAAAATCTAGATAAGAAAAATAAAATTGTTAAACCACATGGAAAAAAAAAAAGAAAGAAGATATTTAACCATAATTTTTTCTTAAAAGAAAAAAAAAAGAAAATCTTTTGCTCTATTCTTAAGCATAGGTAGTCAAAAGATAGACACTTTCACACAAACGTCTTCAATATAGTAATAGTAGAAAAAGAATGCTATTCTTCACACCTATTTATCACGCTTATGTTATATCGATTGATGTGTTGTGTTTTTAGTGGCTTACACTTTTGTTTTTTGTTTTTTGTTTTGTAGGTAACTAATTAACATGAAAATTTACTTAAAATTAATACATCACATCAATTGGTGTGACATAAAATTAATAAACTAGTGTATAGAATAGCATTATTCATGGTAAAAATGCCATAAAGCATGGAAATGGCTCAAAAAGAAAAAAAAAAAAATCCATGATACGAAAACCAAAATCAAATTTGCTTATCGGTTTCTTATTACCTTTTTTCTTTTTCTTTTTTTTAGCTGAGCGCACCTTTTTTTAGCATTTTCTTTTACTTTTGCTTTAGAGATACATCGTGTAACATGACACCGCAGTCCAAATAGACTCAAGATGGTACTTTTCTTCCGGACATTTTCTTTTTGAAGGGGAAGGTATTGTTAACAATAGACTCAAGATGGTATCCTTCGTAAAAATCATTTAGAATAATTGAATAAGTATAGGTATTGTTTTTCCTGGGAAGTCCAGTCCACAGTAAACCCAATAACTAAGCAAAAAAAAAAAAAGTTGCATAAAGCAGCATTCAATCAAGTTGATTCTCTTTTAATTAGAAAAAAAAAAAAGTTGATTCTCTTTTTATTTCGAACGGGATTTTTTTCTCTCCATTCTGTTAGATTTCAAAAAAAAAAAAAAAAAAGACTTATATACACGATACTATTTGTAAGAACTAATTTAATTTTTATTTTTCCTGCGGGAACAAAAGAAGGAAAGAATTCATCAGGGACCTGACTGATTAAGAACTACACAAATAAATAAATAATAAACAAAAGAATAAGAGAACTGTAAAGTAGTTAAAGAAATAATTAGCCACCCTTTTGCAGCTTTAAAGAAATATATATATCCTTTGTTTGCTTTCTCCTTTAAAGAATTCTTTTCTCTTTTTAACGTGAGATTGGAATTCTTTTGTTCAAAAAGAGAAGGTTAAATTACGTTGGGGGAAAATTTATCCTGAATACTGATCATGTGGAACATACTTTGCTTGAGTCCCAGGTCTTGTGGAATCCATGTTCTAGAGAGGATAATCTCTTTAATTTGCTTATTAAAGATGACATGCATTCTCTTCACTTGTCCCTGTCACGACCCATCATTTATACAACTTTTTTTTTTTGTAAATATCATTTATACAACCTATTTCAACGTGAGTAGTGCATAATCACTGTAGAACTTCATATATGCCCATACAAAGTCTTTGAGCACTAGCAGCACACATCTAACATTTTTTTTTCTTTAAAAAAAAAAAAATTTAGGTAATTAAATTATTTTTTGTTTCTCTATAAAAAACTCTACATAATAGATTCAATTATTTTTTTTATATCAATTCAATATTTTTTTTTTAATCTTATTTTTTTTTTCCACTTTCTCCTTTTTGTCATTGTACTGTTCCTTTAGTAGCGTGTATTTTATGATTATAATAATTCATTAGATAGCTATACAGTTCTACCCAATAGTTTAGAGCAGGAAACAAGCTTATAGAGCATTTACTGCATAGACCTTTTCATAATTTTTTTTTTTTTGTCAAATTTTCTTTATATTTAAGAAATAAAATAAGCTTTAGAGTATTTTCTACTGGTGTTCTTACAATCCAATCAATCAAATTCAATCTTCTTCAGCGATAGCTGGACTCCAATAGACTAAGTTCATATATACATTTTTCCCTGAACCATGTTTACCGAAAATATATTATCATAAGCCAAATTGGATTCTATAATGCTGAATCAGAGTTGTACTGTTCCTGATTTCTTTTTCTTTATTATGTTTCTGATTGGCGGAAGATAAAAGTGTTTGTAATGTATTCGAGACGACAGACGTACTTTTAGTCTCCAAACAACGTACACAAATATATACGCTATTAAACCGTAAAAAGCCATGGTACTATCAAAATATCAGAAATGATTCATTTCTTCCTTTGTCCTTCGATCAAGGATCACGAGATATTGTATAACAATTCCATATAAATATATTGTGGGAAGAGAAGTAAAAGAGATAAGAGAGAGCGGAACAAGGGAGATAGTTTACGGCTACACTTTCACTGCATTGAAGTATATTGAAATAATATTACATAAATTTTTATTTATAGAAAGATTATGAATAGTGAACAAGTAAACTTTAAATAATTAAGGTAAAAAATAAACATAAAAAAAATATTGAGAAAAATACACTTTATTCTTAGAAATATCTACTCATTGGAGTGGTTTTGGCCATCTCAATTTGGCCACATGAGGGTGGCAAAACCACTCCTATGAGGTGGTTTGGCCACTCCCAATCCAGCTATTTTTGGGGGGTGGGGGGGGGGGTTCGAGCCACCCCTTGGGCCCAATCGCGTGGCCAAACACTCTATTTGGCCAATACACTTTTTTTTTATTATTATTATTTTTTTTTAGGTTATTTATTTATTTATTGGTTTCTTGTTTTGTTTTGTTTTTTGGCTTTATTTTTTTTGTATTCAAGTTTTTTTTTTATTTTTTATTTTTTTGTTTTTACACTTTACCCCCAAGGCGTTTTCGTATGTTTAGACAGAAAAGAGTCACATGACTGGCACGTGATTTGATTTCCGTCCAAAGTAACATAAAAAATAGACGGGGCTAGGTTTGTTTTGCCGACATGAGATACATTAAGAGGATTGGTTGTCTATTTTTAAACATTAAATATTAAAATTTAAATGGATGGATACTTTTTCAAAAAAACATAATAATAATGAAAATAAACTATTCTACCATAAACATTTAAGAATGTGGAATAGGATTTCCTTTTGGGGGCGTGGGTCTGTGTCTTACTGTGGCAATAGCACAGGTAGTACTCATGAGTTTCTACTATAAATAAATACGCCAATCCCAGTCTCAGCAGCTGCTACACGTACAACCGAACACGTAGCTCTATTCACTTTGTCTTCCCTTGTTCCTAGCTAGTAGAGAGAAAGGCTCCCCCGGATTTGAACGAGGATATTGAAAGCATAAAGGATGATTTGTTTCAAAAGGCCATGAAAGGCAAATGGAATGAAGTTGCCGACATATATAGGGAAAACCCAAAGGCTCACAAGGCCATAATCACCAAGTCAGGGGACACCGCATTACACATAGCTGTCTCCGATGGCCAAGAAGAGACAGTGGAAGAGCTTATATATATATTAAATTCGCATGGACCAGAAGGCATAGAGGCTCTTGCAATTAAAAACGAGCTTGGGAACACTCCTCTTCATGTTGCTGCATCAATGGGGAATGTGAGTATGTGTCAATGCATTGCACAAGTTGATCGATCATTGGTGGGTGCCCGTAATAAGGACACCGAGACCCCATTTTTCTTGGCAGTGCGCCATGGTAAAAAACAAGCCTTCCTTTGTCTTCTCAGTATCTGTGGTCGCAAGGCTTGTGAAGGTTATTCTAGGAAGGATGATGGTAACACTATTCTTCATGTTGCCATAGCTTGAGAGTATTTTGGTGAGCATTCATTTTATAATTTAAATAGTTTGTTTATTTATAGATTCACGATATTTGGGTACTTATAATTCATGAGATGAAAAGGTTAAACATATAATATAAACGGAATTAAAGAAGGTGAAAAGGTTTTGAAACGTTCTTCACAAAAGTTTTGATTCATATTTACACTATTCTTCTCAAGATAAAAAAAAAGGTTAGTTTTATCATTCTTTATTTTGTGTTTTGATTCTTAAAGAAAAAGAGTAAATGATTCATGAGAAATTTTCGCAAAGTTTTTATTTTCCATTTTGTTTTGGGAAGTCAAAACCAACAGTCTCCTGAGTCCTGTGTAAAAAGAAAGTTGAGGTTCTGTATGCATGCTAAAACAGGTTTCATTTTGCCTTGACAGATTTGGCATTTCAGATAATTCACTTGAATGAGAAACTAGTAGACCATGTCAATCAGCAAGGATTCACCCCCCTCCATCTACTAGCGGGCAAGCCTTCCGCTTTCAAAAGTGGTAGCACCTTTGGACGATGCTATAATATCATTTATCACTGTAAGAATCACTAAACTGTATCGTTACACACACAAATATATATCTATATATATATTATGTGAACTTCATTGTTTCTTTCTATTGCAGTTGCGAGTTTTTTTTTTTTTTTAATTCAAAGAGGGAAAAGGGGGAAAGGGGAAGTTAGTTGCGTGTTGTTATTTGCTTCCTCATTGTCATATTTCTAATTCAAAATTCTGGAGAGTTTTCTCCAAATTGGGTTTCAATTTTTTTTTTTTTAAAATCACGCTCTAATGTAAAATGATTATTTCTGAAACATGTTTTTCGTATTTTCAAATTGACCGAAAAAGCTTATTTAATTTTTGTAAAATGCTCTATCTTTTTTAAAAACTGTAAATCATTTTTCGAGTTTGAATTTCACATTCTAAAATCGCCGGATCACTATCAAAAAATTGCCAGAGCCCCGCTGGACCACTGTTGGAAGCCGGTCGGGACCCGCCTGAACCTCACCTAGACTTCGTTGGGATCCTGCGGGGACCTCGCCAAGACAATATTGGGACACCGCCGGCACCTCACCAGGACATCGCCGAAATCCGCCGGAACACAACTGGGACCCACTGGGACACCACTAGGATCGAGGACACCACCGGAACCTAGCGGGACACATTAAAAAAGTATATTCTAAGAAGATATTTTACGTCGAAACAAATGAAGCTCTAGTCTAAAAAATTGTCATGTGTCCCTTAACATTAAAAAAATTATATGATTTTTTTTAATAGTATGCGAGAGAAACATGTTTTTTTCATAGAATTTCCTGTAACTATTTTAATGCTATTAAAAATACATATGTTTCTCACATATTCAAATAACACATACAAATTTTATAGATCGGGAAGGAGAGAATTCCTCCAACTTCAAAAGAAAACTCTTTGCTTTTGTATTAAGTCTGCTAGCTAGGGATGGTTCTCAGAACAAAAAAAAAAAAAAGTCTGCTTGGGATGGTTTCCTTTGCAATGCTAACATAAATTTATTTAGCACCGGAGACCGCTTCTCACCGCACTACATGTGATTCTCTGCTAGCTATAAATGGAAATTTAGAATATGCTTAATAGTCAAGATAGATTACTTAAGGCGTATTTCAGGTTAATAAGTGTGTCAATTGTATTCTTTTTCTCTGAAGATCTCACGTTGAAGAATTATAAAATTATGCTAAGAACTAGAACATGACAATTCTAGCTATAATTTGCAGAATTTAAGAATAGTTGCAAAAACAATCTTTTTTATTTAGTTGATCAGTTAATCATGTGCGCTACAAAAATATTAGTTGAATCATGTATGCTAGGAATAATTGTTAGTAGTCATATCGTCCTTTCCTTGGGACAGCGCTAGAACTTTATCGGAACTCAAATTTTTAAGTTAATTTTTTTAAAAATAATTATAATAATATTTTAATGTTGTGAATAAAAATTAATTTTTATAATTAGTTAATACGATTGAATGAAAATATAAAAAATATTTGTGATTTTTCGTTACGCGCCAAACATCGAAAAAATAATTTCTCTGAAAATATTTTCCGTTGAAAAATATTTTACATCAAAACAAACATAATCTAAAAATCATATTTTTTTATGAGAAAAATCTTTCTTACACATCCATACAGCTGAATGATGTAAAACTCTTTTACCAAAACACGTTATACAAACACATCTTCCCGCACTCCCACTCCATATATTTGATACAATTAAGGAGCATGCCATCCGTCATTTTGTAAGGAGCAATGCTTTTTGTAAAACTTTGTTCAACATTTTTCATATTAGCCTCTTTTTTTTTTTTTTTTTTTTTTAGAACAAACAAATTGTAGGAGAAGCATTGCTCTTTTGAAATATCGTTTTCTACGATTGCTTTGTTTGTTTGACATTAATTTTTTTTTATCATATAATTTATATTAAGTGGCGTCTTTCGCGGATTATTATCCTTTGTTGTTATTTGGAAGGCATATATGTTGAGGAGCTCAAGGTGGAAGTATGTGATGCTCAGCCTTTACCAATAACCAATCCCGACGACGCAAAGGATCCGAACTATCCGAAGAACTACGGGACATGCGTCAACTTCTTAAGATTGTTTCGGAATGCGGTTTCAGTTGGTATGTGAATGAACTTGTCCTTTTTTTTTCATAAAAAAATATATATATATATTAACTAGTAAAATATCTTACAAATATCAGCCAATGACAAGAACATCATATCATGGGAGATTTACGCCATGAGATGCTGAGAATGAATTCTTTATGGGTCATTTTAGAATCCTGGCTTCAGCAATTTCATGGAGCCATCTTGGTTTTAAAAATATGAAATTTGTCATGTCATGTTGAGACTAGGAAATCGCGACTAAAAGTTAATTCAAGAAATTACACGCAACTTAATTAAGATGTTATTAAGGAAAAGAAACTGCAAGTTTAATTGATAGTTAATTTCACGTTCACAAGTAAGAATTGAGTTTGCTTGTAGCTTTCAAGATGCATTTTTCAGCTAAATGGTAAAAAGTTGACGTGAGTACACAAAACCACACGGATGTAGTGCAAAGTTTTTCTTGTTATTTTATTCATTTGCTATGTGTTGATGACCGAACTATTTTTTCTTAATTAGCAGTCTTTAGGAAAGGAAAGAATGGAGACCTTGAAAGACAGACGGCAAGACAATCAGCTGAGCGTGTACTTGAAAAGCAAGCTCAGGGAGGAAAGAATGCAAACCTTGGAAGACAGAAGGAAGGACATTCAGGTGAGCGTGTATTTGAAAAGCAAGCTCAGGGAGGAAAATATGATCTCCATCAAAATAGAAGAATTTGAGAGCAACTCCAGATTAATGTTTTAGAACCACAATAGGTGCCTATATCAAGAAAACTTTTGAAGCAAAACAAACTAACAAGAAAAAATTAATCTACTGATTACATTTGTCATCATGACCCAGTTTAAGTTGTTTAACTATATATACATTAGCCACATCAATAGAACTTATAATTGGAGTTCTTTAGAGTTATCTATATAGCTCAATGTCACCTATTATATATAGGACCGATATGAAATTTGTCACACATTCATAATCTACGCACCCACTTAATACAGAACTTAACTTTCACAATTCTTGGATATCCTCCCCTCTGCCCCGCCCCCCACCCAAAAAAAAGAAAAAAAAAAAAGAAAAAGAAAAATAATATATATATAAAGACTGATTTTGAGGACCGATCAAATTGTTGAATCAATTTGAAACTTGTTATTTTTATATTTTTGCATTATTTTCGTTCGGTTTGTGACTGTTGTTGGAGAGTCCACTCATTTTTTAATTTTTACGTTTCGCATATCTCTTCTTTTCAGATTAAGAATAGAAAGGATCCTCCCTTATAATTATTTTCTTTTTTCAATTAAAAAAAAAAATTGAAATTTTTTATTCAGCCATTGAAGTGCATTATTCTGTCTCTCCCCTTCAGGATCCCAAACTACCAATGGAGCTCAGAGTCGTCAATTATTTCCATATAATTATGTCTGCTGCCTTGAATTTGTCAAGCTTGCATACAAGGCACTGCTGGTCGTTCTTGGACTAGGTTTGTCAGTATATTGCTAAAGTAACTTATTTTTTATTTATTTTTTTTGAGGGACACTTTCTGACACATATATATACTCAGTACGTAGGTATATGCACTAATTTGTTTCTTATTTAACGTATTTTGTGTGTTATGTTAATAAGGATCTGCCCAGATAAAAAAGATACAGGATAAGAAACAGAAGCACACATGGTCCCGTCAGATCATGAACGAACTTCTTAAAAGTGCTTCCCCGAACCAATATCGTAACACAGGGACCGAACCTCTGAGAGAATCGACATTGCAAGCAGATCAAGGCGTCGCTCATCCTGAATCCAGCGACTTCCCGGAAATGGAGAAGCAAGAAAGTCCGACCGCTGATTCTTTGGAAGCTAACCAAAAGAACAAAAACAAGGAAAGCGACGGTAAAGATAAGAAGGGAGAAGGTACTCTCCTATATATATCCTTATTTCTTTTTTATTAGCTTACAAAACAGAATTTGAACGGAGCTGATTCTTTTAAATAAAAAAGGTAAAATTGTTCACAAAAATATAAAACGACAATTTTACCTTTATTTTGAAAAGAACGTGTTCTTCTCCAATTGAACCGGAGAGGATCAGGATCCTACAAAACAGAATAATTAATATATAATTTTTTTTATTAATTTAAAATTTTAAAATAACCTATGAATTAACCAAAGAAACTTATCAAGGCTTCTAATTAACCAGGATGTAATTCCTTGAATTGGATAGATTAGATTATGTGAGGACGTTTTGCGAATATATTAGATGGCACAACCAATATATATTTAATGGAAATAGATAATACAAACAATTATAAGAGAGTCCAATTCAAATTGAGTAATGCTATATTGTATAATGTTATATGACTGTTATATAATTGAAATAATGTGATAGTAAAAATTGGACATTGATTTTTCCTTTTTTTTTTTTTAACAAGTGTTCATTCAAGGGTGCCTAATTTTTCAATGGCATATCATCAAGTTGTATGAAAATCTACTAAATAGTATTACTCGTTTTAATTAATTTTTTTATATCATATAGATATGATACGACTAGCATATTGCCGGTCAAAACACGATCCCAAAGATTTTATTGAATGGAAGGGCGCCTATAGTGGGCATGCCCTTCCATGGCTAATGGGTATAACAAAGTCGGGGCATAACGCCTAACAATTAATTATTGGCTAATAAAGCCAATGCCAGGCGTAATGCTTGCTTGATTTTTGACTCCAATTAGGGAGGATGAGGATCCACTACGGTTTAAAAAAAAAAAAAATTGTAAATATCATTAATTTCCATTACAAATAAAATGGAGAATACCCATTTCATAGTTAGGATTTAAAGTTAATATATCTAACGATGTATATAAAGTCAATGTTGGCATGTCTTTTAAAAATCTAGACCTGATTAGATTTGGCTCAATTTGAAATTAAAACAAAATAAGAGTGCGAGCTAGGGGTGCGCACAGTGAAAGAGATTTAAACCAAAATTAATATTTAATTTAATGGTAATTTTAAAAGCTACATCACATTTAAGACGATAAAAAAAAAAAAAGTCTTGCATACAACATTACTCTATCCAATTTTAGTGCAAGAAAAGTACTATTGCATTTTTTATTCTGTTGTGTACGTATATTTTTCTAAAAGATCAATTTGATGAATCCTAATGCATGGGAGATGGAACTCATGATTCCATAACAAATCACGAGTTAGATAAAACAATAGATCACTAACCTCTTGAGATTGACACAACTCAACTTAATAGCTCATATTAGCATAAAAATTATTTAAATAAGCTTTACCTTAATTTTTTACCGGTAAAAGGAAAAAAAAAAGAAAAGAAAAAAAGGTCTAATCAATCGGTCATTCATGTATGTAAGTGGACACTTTAGCAATGAATGTTGCAAACTATTTAATGAAAGGCTAAACATTACTTTAATTGACCTAGTGTTGTTGGCAGGTATGAGCAAACCCTTTGGAATGGCCAAGAACGAGACCACCATACTAATTACGGCTAAAAATGGTGTCACCAAAATTACGGAGAGAATCCAGAAACTTTTTCCGGTTGCCATACAGGACATGAATGAAGAGAACAATATAATGCTATTGACGGTGCAGAACAAGCAACCACATGAATCTTTTATCGGTAAAGGAAAAACAAATTTGTTTGCTTTAATTAATCAGTCCATGAATTTTAATTAAGTTGCCACTTTAGCAATGAATGTTTGAAAGAGTTTAATCAAAGCCCAAAATATTACACCTTGTGTTATTGGCAGGGACGGGAAAAAATCCTGAAATGGAAAAGAGGGAGACTCCCATATTAATTGCTGCCAAAAATGGAATAACTGAAATTGTGGAGAAAATCCTGGAAGTTTCTCCAGTTGCCATACACGACATGAATGCAGAGATGAAGAATATAGTTTTGTTGGCGGTGGAGAATAGGCAACCGCATGTATATCAACTCTTGCTAGATAGAAAAATCTTGAAAGACAGCGTGTTTCGGACAGTGGACAATGAAGGAAACAGTGCCTTGCATCTTGCCGCAAAGCTTGGAGAATATAAGCCTTGGCTAATTCCCGGTGCAGCCTTGCAAATGCAGTGGGAAATCAAGTGGTATCAGGTATGATTCCGAATTAATTAGGCACACCAAATTTCATTTATTTACTCTTTTTTTTTTTTTAAGAAATGCTTCATAGCATTCCCAAAAACCATCTTTTAACATTCTTGTCCTATTTGGCAATCCCACATTCATTGAATCATTTTACATATTAAAAAAACAAAATGATCCATTGGATGTAGGCTTGCCAGATGGGTAAGAATGCTAAAAGATGGCTTTTGAAAATGTTAAGAAGCATTTTTCTTTCTTTTTTTTTTCCTTTTTTTTTTTTGATTATTGATTTAATATTTTACCCTAGGTCCTCAAGATTAATAAAATTGTCATTAATTTTGTCAAGTGTCATTTATTTTAGACAATCATAAAAGCATGCTCAAAACTTAAACATAATAATTCAATAATTTGGTGAATAGTTGGCCATGCAAGCATGAAGAGTCCAGTTGTGTGGGCCTATATACTATAGTATATCTCCTCAGCGGAGGAGCTTGCGGTTCTTCCTAAGGAGTTTGCTTTACGACATCCCTACTAGGTATCTCTCCTTAAATTCTACAAAATTAGGTTCCTCTACCACCTCCTTTTGTAGAGCGTGTCTATCTTGGTACGTACATGATAGAGTACTCGTTAACAAGACAGCCATACTCCTAACTATTTCCTATTTCTGCATATCGCATAGCCTATATGCGTGTCTATGAGTACCACAGCCAATAAATACTCAATTCCGAGATTTAGGATAAAGCTTTTTCCTATTCTTGTCCTCTATACGTAAGCACAGTCTATACAACCAAAGAGCCTTAAATGGGGGAGATTTACCTTATTTTCCGTCCATGCTTCTTTAGAAACCAAAGCCCTTAAGTGGGAGAGATTTACCTCGTGTCCATGCTTCTCCAAGCAATCAACCATGCAGTGAAACTGATGGTACTCTATTGATCAAGTATACTTTTGTATTTATTACATCCGCCCATAATTGCTTTGGTAGCCAACCATGTATCTTCATGCTCCTTGCGGTGCCATGTACTTTCATCAACCTCTAATGATGCAACTGTAATAGCGCTTTGAACCCCTGAGGACATTACAAAGTGCCCTCCTTTTTCCCCAAGATGGTTATCTCCCATGAATCACTGGTGAAAGACGCCCCGACCCAAATGTTAGGCAATTGATCGCGATTGAGATTAGTTTTCCTATTAGACTGGGCACATGTCTAACATCCTTCAACCTCAGCACCGTTCCATTCGCTTATGTATATTTGTAAAAGGGAATAAAATTTAGAGAAGCTACTGCTAGCTAGTGCTATAACTATGGTAATTTGTGGAGACAATGTATAATTAATTTTCAACTTCTTTTTTAATAGAAGTCAGGGTTGAGCCAATTGATATACATACATAGCCGAGAAGGTACTCCATATTCTCTGTGTCAAGAAAACTCATAATTTTATGACTACTTACAATCTCCATCAAAGCTAAAGACATATGAATTTGTCGAGAATTGCACAAACATTGCATGTTCTGGAGCCATATATCAACTATATATCAATAAACTTTGCTTCAGTTGATCAATGGTAACAGAGTTGCTAATGACTATGTTAAAATTATTTAACTTCAATCTTTTCTATGGCTATCTTGGCATGTTAATCCGATGCAAATTACCTATTTACATCAATTATACAAGCATGCATAGTTGTAGCCATTAGCTATAACTTGTTTTGATACTTACTAGGTTCCCACAATTCTATTTGTACTGCCTTCAGTTTGATCCAAAACAAATAATCTTGTCATGCCAAAAATTGAAATTTTAAGATTCATTACTGCATCTAATAGAATGTTGCTAGTTTTGAGATCATGATGAATAATCCAAAGCTAGGAATCCTCATGAAAAGGTATAAAAGCTCTCGAGCAATGCAACCTATGATTTTATACCGCCTTCTCCGATCTAGGTATGCACGCTTCATGGGATCGGCAGGATTCATGAAATCATATTTTTCAATCAAATATTTAAATTTGCTCTTTTTTGGTACCCAAATGAAAGTATTCAGCTGTACCAAGTATTTAGCCAATAGTTTTTATTTTTTATTAACAATGCAGTCTTCGGTCTTAGTTTAAAAAACCTGAGAAACATTTCTACCACTATACGTGTGATTTTTTTATGCAAACTATGAGATACTTAAATTTGTGCTGGATCCTTGATTTCATGTAGTTCGTCAAGGAGTCCATGACCCCCCATTTCTTCCCCCACCACAACAGGGAGGGCAAGACCCCAAAAGAAATATTCACTGAAACCCACAAGAATCTCGTCGAAAAAGGCGGTGAGTGGCTAAACAAAACCTCTGAATCATGCTCTGTTGTCGCTGCACTCATTGCCACAGTGGCCTTCGCCACATCCACTACAGTGCCTGGAGGAGTAAACAGGATATTGGTACTCCAACGCTCAAAAACCAGCCTGCATTCGACGTCTTCGCCATCTCCTCACTCGTTGCGCTCTGCTTCTCAGTCACGTCTGTGGTCATGTTCCTCTCCATCTTAACATCACGGCACCAAGAGAGAGATTTTGGCAGGGACTTGCCAGCAAAGCTCCTAGTAGGCTTAACGTCGCTGTTCGTTTCCATAGCTTCAATGCTGATCTCCTTCTGTGCGGGACATTTCTTTGTGCTCAAGGACAAGCTCAACTATGCAGCGTTTCCAGTGTATGCAGTGACGTGCCTACCGGTAACGTTTTTTGCTATGGTGCAGTTTCCGCTCTATTTTGATCTTATATGGGCTACCTTCAAGAAGGTTCCACAACGTAGCTACAAGACGATGCCTCTCTAACATGTTTATTCAATTTGTTTCCTTTTTGTTTTTGTTTTGTTTTGTTTTTGTTTTTTTATGGATGTTCTCTTTAATTCTTTATGTGGGTTTGTGTGGATGACTATGTCTGTGTTGGACAAATAAATATGTTTTCTATATGAAATTAATGTTGGACAAGAATTCCATATCTGGTCAATTTTAATTACTGAAGAAGAAGCAGTTTTAATTTGCGTGTGTAGCCTCTTGCTCTCAAAAAAACTACTAGCTACTAGCATAGCTTCAGCCTTCAGCAAGTGAATACCTGATGTGATATTTTGGATCAATAATAAAAGATTATTTGCAATAGGATGAATCCTTATAGGATAGGGCTATTTTAGAGGGTATCGAACTTCAATGGCTGTTCTTGGTCGGATGCTTATCAACTATTCATGATTAAATCCAATCTAACCTAGAGAAAACAATTTGGATTATTTTGATCTAAAAACCTAAAAGCAAGCATAAACAAATAATGAATTACATGGGGAAAAACATAGGGACTTGAATCCATCACAAACCTCATACCAATGGTCATTCGTACTCACATGGGATTCTTATTATACACATGATATGATGCGCGTATGGTTGTCAACCATACGATGACATCAACAAGAAAATGCTTTTGTTTTGGAGAAATTATAACTCATCTTAGGTTAGCACGGATTGATCACCTAAACACTACTTGTAATATGATCCGTGTTCCCTAGTATGGCCTATACAATCGCTAAACAGCATACACATAAACAAGAATCAAGAACAACTCATCCTAGATTGCATGAATCCTCTACTTAAATTATATTAAGCTAAGATGTAGCATGATTTATGATTCCTAACCATGACCTATCAAGTCTCTTGAATGAATGTCAATTCAATTCCATTACAAAGCTATCATTCCTATAATCACAAAAAATAGAAATGTTGGATTCATTCAAGACAATAAAACTCTCTTATAGACAAGATCGAATATAATAAAAAATGAGTATGATCATTGAAAAAGAGTTACAAAGGTTTTTGTAATTCCCTAAGCTAGACAATCATCATCTGTAATATGAAAATCCCAAATTGAAATACAAATTAGACCATGGTACGTAGAAAGAGCTTCATCAATTCTCTATGAAGAAGAGATTAGCTATTCATGAAAGAGATGAAATTCTCTTTTGATGAAGAGAGATCCATTCCTTGACTTCGGTTGAGTTGCTGTACGATCCTTCAAGAACTTAGAACCCTAATTTTATTGTTGTCCATGAAAATCTCCTCTTCTTGGATTAGAGATTGCATCCCTATTTGAATCCCCAAAGGTCACACTCAAATCCCTCCTTTCAAGGGATTGAGTGCCCTCTAATATCTCATTGTAGGAAAAATGGAGTCAAAACCTCCATTTCAGGGTTTCCAAACCTAATTCCGCATTGACCCGATGTTCTAGATACTTCTCTCTCGAAATCCGGTGAAGATCGCAAATCAGATCTTGGTAGACCAAATGCACTCGAGCTCCTTTGATATTGTGCTTGAGCCACTATGAATTGCACTCGAGCCATTTCAGTCAATGTTGCGTTTGAGCTCAATTGGAAGGCACTCAAGCCACTTCAGTTCTACAGTGTTGGGCCTGAGCCAAATCAGATAGGCCCGAACCATTTTTTCTTCATCAGCACACTTTGAAGTGTTTAAGCCAGAAATTCATGGTTTAACGTGCCTTTTCACCTTAGAACCTGAAAATACCAACAAACACAAAAACACAACAAAACATTATTTTACAAAACAAACTAAGGATCAACAAATGCAAGTTAAAGGGCTTGAATCCATAATGTTGGCAAAGACTTTATATAAGCTGCAATGCAATGTCACGAATTCAAAGACTAAGGCTAGACTAAACTCTACAGCTAGAAGAGGGTGTTTAAGCACACTCTAGCTAGGCATTTGGGCTCTATAGCACTCCAAGACTCCTAGTCTCATTATCACGCCCTAAAAATTGGTGTATAATTTTATATTAAAATGAAATATGTGAAAGGTGTTAAATATATTAAAGAATAATAAAGGAGAAAATGGAGATAGAGAAAGAGCGGAAGCGAAGAGAGACATATGGGTTACATCTTGTATATTGACTATATAAAAGTATTACAAAGGCCTCTATTTATAGAGACACTATGAGTGGTGAATAAGTAAACCTAGTAAACTGAAGAAAGAGAATAAACTCTAGAATATAAATGAAATAAACCTCAGATAATAGTTTCAAATATTCTAACAAAAGGAGAGCAAGAGTAAAAGAGAGACACAAGAAAGGGCTACATCTTGTTTATATTGAATTGATTACTTTTGTAATACAAATAACCTTATTTATAGGAACAATGGAGTATGTCGGTGTGGTTTTTGGTTCATTTCTTCTTGGTGGGGCAACAATCCAAACACCTACAAGGGAGGCCTTGGTAGGCTGGGCATATACGTCTTCTCAAACATTCTGCTCTTGCGAGGAGACCAAATGGTTAGAGGACCCTCGGTCGTAGCTGAGGACATTCTGATGGTTAAGTGAACAAGGTGCTGTTTAGGGAGTGGGAGCCTCATGGGCTCTGATAATTATAGCCCGAAGCCCTAAAAGATAAAATTGATCTATGTAGCAATGGTGGTTTAAAAAGAGGTTTCAGTTGAGAATGGACTATGCAACTTTGGGTTTAGTTGGTTCATGGCCTACCTTTTGCTCATCTTCCCTTCTCAACTGAATATTACTTGAACTCCTGTGTCCCATATTGGATGTGTTCAGAGTTACCTTATCTTCCCATTTATATCTGGGTAGTGTGTTGAAGACAAATATATGTCTCGTTGCGGCAGTCAAGGAATGATCTCACACACGGCACACAGATGATGTGATCTTTCGAACATGTATCGGCTTGGGATTGCATTCGTATCCTATGTGGAGAGTCTAAATAGGTTAGAAGATGATATGATATGTACTTCACCTGACATTGTGTGGCACAAAGTACGAGAGTTTAGGTATGCCAAATCCCCGGCTTAGGAGAATGTGCCGCTAGAATCCAGCTGGTAGCGACTTCATTCAATGATCGGGGAGACCGTGATATGTAACGCCCCGACAAAATCATTAAACTTGTAAATGACTTAGCGGTACGCCTCTTAGCCTTAACCCCTCCAAGGTTAAAACTTAGGGATCATACATTCATTAAAAAGAAATGAGAGCCTACAACGGAAGACTTGTCACTTATAAAAGATAGAGATAGCAACTAACATCCACAATAAAAGAATACCAGAATAACATAAAAAAACATAACCATAATATTATAGATAATCATAAGTCTGATGTCTCCAAAATAAGGTAATAAGACCAGTTATCGAAATACAAAAGGATTGCATCTTAAAGTACTAACATATCCTCCAAAATGAACGAAAACTAATTAGGCTCTAGCTCGAGGTACATCTCATAAATCATATCAATCATATCGCTACAGCGATCTCCACCACCGAACCAAATGCGGGCGAGCCAAATTGGTGATAAGTGCTGAATGTTACACATTCAAGCCCCTTAATTCACATATGTTAATCTCTTAGTTTCATTATAATATGATGTTTTGTGTTGTTTTTGTGTTTTTTCCTTATTTTGTAGGTTTTGGAAGAAAATTGATAAGTGCTGAATGTTACACATTCAAGCCCCTTAATTCACATATGGTAATCCCTTAGTTTCATTATAATATGATGTTTTGTCTTGTTTTTGTATTTTTCTTGTATTTCGTAGGTTTTGAAAGAAAATAAGTCAATTCTATCAACTCGGGCTTAAAACACATTAACTGTTGCAAAACTGTTGAGCATTTGACCCTTGTGCACTATTTTGGCCATAACTCTTAGCTCAAAACTCGGATTAATGCAAAGTCAAAGGCGTTGGAAAGAGGACTTAGAGAGGAACAAATCATTCAGCAAAACCTAAAGCAGATAAGGTTCGCTTGAGTGACATATCAAGGTGGCTCGAGCGACTTCGCGCGGTGAACAGTAACGTTGGCAGACCCAATTTGGAAAAATCCTAAACCTACTCCAACTCGATTTTGGACTTCTTAGGGTGTACGAAATTGCCTACAGTTGTTCTTAAACTCTATAAATACTCCCCTAAGTCCTCCAAAACAAATATACAAGCTTGAGGAGAAGAATCAAAGGCTTCAAAGAAGGGTTTTTCTTAGTTCTTTCTTTCTTTTTAGTTTTTTCTTTGTTATTTTCTTATGGGGATGATTTTCATCCGAATTATGTGTAGCTAATACTTTAGTTAGGGCTCGATTAAAGCCCTAATCATTAGGGGTGAGTAAAACCCGGCCCGACCCGCCATAATCCGCGCGCCCCGCCCCAACCCGCCCGGCAAATCTCGGTTTTCTTTTGTTTTTTTTCGAGTGCGGGAGGTATTTGAATACCCGTGCGGGTCGGATCGGATATCGGATTGTATTTTTGATTTTCGGGTAAAACCCGCCCCGCCCCGCATGAAATCCCCTTAGTATAAATTCATATTTTTCTTCTGAGAAAACCCTAAATCCCCCAACCCAAACTCTCTCTGAGACTTCATCTTCTCCGAATCTACTCCAACGGTCCAACCCTTTTCTTCTCCTGCTCTTCTTTTCTCTTATCTTCTTTTTTCTTCTCTTCTTTTCTCTGCACACCGTCACCTGAATCACTCTCCTCTCTTCTTTTCTCTTCTCTTCCTTTCTCTTCTCTTCTCTTCTTTCTCTTGCCACGCCGTCGCCTGAGTCACTCTCCTTCTCTGCCATGCCCACGCCGTCGCCTGAATCACTCTCCCTCTCTTCTCCTTCTCTCCTTTCTCTTCTCTTCTCTTCCTTCTCTTCTCTTCTTTTCTCTGCCACGCCGTCGCCTGAGTCACTCTCCTTCTCTGCCATGCCCCGCCGTCACCTGTGAAGCACACTTCGTCCCACAGCCACGGCCACGCCGTCCCACTACTACGGCCAGCCGTCCCGTGGCCCCTCGTCCACTCCGTTAGTTCTGATCTGAGATCAGATTTCAGATCAGATCTGATCTCAGATCAGATCAGATCAGATTTGATCTCATATCAAATCTGAGATCAGATCTGATACCAGATCACATCAAATCTGATCTCAGATCAGATCTGGTTTGATCGGGTATTTACCCGCCCCGCGCCTCGCCCCGTCCCGCCCCGCATACCCGAAACCCGGCGGATTACAGTTAAAACATGCGGGTTGTGGGTTTCCGGTTTGCAAATCCGAGCACTGCGGGTCGGGTGTCGGATATCCGCGATATCCGACCCAATCCGACCCGTGCTCACCCCTACTAATCATGTCTCTTTAAGGTTTCAATTTGTCTTGCTACAATTCATGTTTTGATGCTTAATTGATTTATCTCGGGTTTTTGTTCGTTCTTCATATGAGTTATGTATGGGTTTGATCATCTTATGCATATAACATGTGTAGAGTGTTATCTAGGTCAATTTGGATGACGGAGTCTTGGGCCTAGTAGAGTGATAAAAGAACCAATTGCAGGTTCTTGGGATAATCAATATGAAAGACCGGAATAGATACCATGTTCTAGGTTTTAGTGTGTTTGTCAATTTCCATAGATTTATGCTTTCTCAAAGAACAACTTAGTAGATACCATGCTAAATCCTTTGAGAAAGAAAAGACTTAGAGTAGATACCATGCCTAATTCGTTTCTTAGGGAAATCAATGGCTTTTGGAGTAAATACCATGCCCTTAGGCCGACAAACAATGAATATCTTGATATGATTGTAGCATTGTGCATTTTGTTAATCTTAATTGAGTATGATTAGCGATGGATATCGATGCTCTACCCTTTTATCTTATTATTTCAATTCAATATTTGATCTCGTCTCATTCAAGATATCTTTCTAGGAATTTCTTTTTAAACATATTTTACCAATCCTTGTGGGAATGATCTTGTATTTGTTGTCTATACTATTGTTTTAATCTTGTGCACTTGTGAGTAAAACGTGCATTTATTCGCCTATCATATCAATCATATCGCTACAGTGATCTCCACCACTGAACCAAATGCGGGCGAGCCAAACTGGTGATAAGTGCTGAATGTTACACATTCAAGCCCCTTAATTTACGTATGTTAATCTCTTAGTTTCATTATAATATGATGTTTTGTGTTGTTTTTTTGTTTTTCCCTTATTTTGTAGGTTTTAGAAGAAAATCACTCAATTCCATCAAGTTCCGGGCTCAAAAGACATATTGGAGAAAAGCTGAAGAAAATGGCTCGAGCCATATCCATATTTAGCTCGAGCCACTTCGCGCGCTAGAATGCTGAAGTCAGCAGAACGCGATTTAGAAAGATCCTAAACCTACTCCAACTCGATTTTGGACTTCCTAGGGTGCACGAAATTGACTAAGGTTGTTCTTAAACTCTATAAATACTCCCCTAAGTCCTCGAAAACAAATATACAAGCTTGAGGAGAAGAATCAAAGGCTTCAAAGAAGGGTTTTTCTATACTTTTCAGTTTTTCTTTGTTATTTTCTTATGAGGATGGTTTTCATCCAAATTATGTGTAGCTAATATTTTAGTTAGGGCTTGATTGAAGCCCTAATCATGTCTCTTTAAGGTTTCAAGTTGTCTTGCTACAATTTATGTTTTGATGCTTAATTGATTTATCTCGAATTTTTGTTCGTTCTTCATATAGGTTATGTATGTTTGATCATCTTATGCATATAACATGTGTAGATTGTTATCTAGGTCAATTTGGATGACCAAGTCTTGGGCCTAATAGAGTGACAAAAGAACCAATTGCAGGTTCTTGGGGTAATAAACATGAAAGATCTGAATATACACCATGTTCTAGGTCTTATTGTATTTGTCGATCTTTATAGATCTATGCTTTCTTGAGGAACAATTTAGTATATACCCATGCTAAACCCCTCAAGAAAAAAAAGAGTTAGAGTATACACCCATGCTTAATCTCGTTGTTTAGGGAGATTAATAGCTTTTGGAGTATACACCCATGCCCTTAGGCTAACAAACATTAAGTATTTTGATATGAATGTAGCATTGTGCATATTATTTACCTTATTTGAGTATGATTAGCGGTGGATATCGAAGCCCTAGCTCTTTATTCTTATTATTTCAATTCAATATTTTTATCTCATCTCATTCAAGATATTTTCTTAGGAATTGCTTTTTAAACATATTTTACCAATCCTTGTGGGAATGATCTCGTATTTGCTGTTTATACTATTGTTTTAATCTTGTGCACTTGTGAGTAAAACGTGCATTTATTTGCCTATTTATTTAGGTGGATATTTGTACAACAATTGGTTCCAGGTGATCAAAGATCACCCGGAAGACATCCTCCAACCTCACCTCGTGCATCCCATACACAGCCATTCTCGATACCAGTTAACAATTCATATAAGAGTATAGGTGAAAAAGATACAAAAATAAGTCCACGATTTAGTGAGTAATAATGCACATGTTATACACATTATCATTTGTAAACTTAGGTGATAAACACAAGCATTGTCATTCTTAGTTTATAACATGTCATAATGCAATATATTTATAGTACATGATTTAATCAGGAATATGTGATATGTTAACAATATGGTCTATTTGAAACATTACCCCCACTCAACAGGGTTAACAAGTCTGAAAGGACATCTGGTACAACTCCTAGTGCCCCGGTCATTGCACAACTATCATCTTACACTAGCAGTCTAACGAAGTTCGACTTTAGATGGCCCACACTGACTAGCTAAGCCGTAACTGGTGACCCACTCAATGAATGGTGCGCTGTCACAAACTAAACCATTGGATCCAAAGCCCTCTCAATAACATAAACTCTTTTGACCATAAAATCAACCTGTAATACTGATAAGCCCATGGCCATTATTCCGTTGCGAGACGGTGCAACCATGTCATATGATGCACATTAATCTTGGTGTCTTTTATATGCATGCTCTTCATAACTCATCATTTCATTATCTTTCTTAATCACAATCGTTTTCACAAGATGGAGTTCACATTTGAAAATAAATAAGCATTTCATGAGAGTTGTAAACATGCATGTTTTGTTCATCAAAATAATCATGCTATGCATAAAAGTATAACAATAACAAGTATCCATGTGAGTTTTTACTCACTTGAGTCATATGAGTCCGTTAAATACTTTTCTACCGGGTCTCCAACTTTTGAATCTGACAAATAACCTTTCCATTAGTCTTAGCCTTAGGCTTCTAATAACCCAAAAGGTCATTCTGTCCGAGCATCAAACGTTCGACCAAGAGGGTCAAACGTTCCATACCCACACATCCAACATTTGATGTGGAACATCAAACGTTTGATGAAGTCTAGAAACTCATCCTGGACCCCACATTATAAGGACTATAATGTTGCTCCCCGATCAGTATTAGGAAGCCACTGAGAAGAAGAAATACCAACATCGGTATAACGCCCCGCCCTAAATTCAAGGGCGGAAGTGGAGATTTTTTTATCAATTAACTATGAGACGCTAGTACTACATCCTTCTAACAGAGCAAAAAAACATGTAATAAATTTTTACATTTAAATTGACCTTATAAATATATTAATAAACTAACCAGAGCTTTTATATCTTTCATCAACAACAATACAACACAATACAATCATTATGTATAAGTCACTATAATATAAACTTTAGTAATCATGCACAACCCATTACAACATAAAGAGAGACTGACTTAGATTAAGTTAGTGCTTCACCAGACAGAAACTCGAAGGAATCCCTTTGACGACCTCTAAACTCACACTAGGGAAAATGCTAAACCCTCAACCTGTAGCAAAAGTAACATCTATGTGATCGTGGAGTTACCATGATAACATAGGCGAATATATGAGTCCATGTTTCTCAACAATATAAGAAATTACTAACTTTAAACAATGAACCGTTTGAAGTTTCTACCATGAGTTTTCAATAATACCTATGAGAGGTTCTATCTTTTATCAAGGGTTAAATGCCTTTTTAGTACCTATGGTTTCGCCCTTAATAAAACACCTGCCTCAGTTTCAAAAAGTGACACAGGTGGTACCTGATGTTAATTGAAAGACTTACATGGTACCTCCATCCAAGTTTCATTCAGTTTTTTAATGGAAATCCACCTAATCATAACTAAGAACTCAAAACCTGCTCTGTGAGCCACATATGTACGCCAATGATGTGGCAATGTATCATAGGTGGTACCTATGATTTTTATGCCAAGTAGGATACGAAAAATTAAAAAAAAATAATACTAACTCAAAAAAAAAACTTTTTTTTTTTAAAAAAAAAAATCAAGAAACTTTGGGGGTTTTCGGCCACCCCAATTTTGGCCAAGAGGGTGGCTCAAGCCACCCCCTAGGGTGGGCCAAGGCGTGGCTGAACCACCCCCAAGGCCTTTCGGGGTGGTTCGGCCAACCCCAACATACAAAATGGGGGTGGTCGAAACCACCCCAAGAGCCTTGAAGGTGGCTTAGCCCATGTTTGGCCTGGGAGTGGATTTAGTTGTGACGACCCGATCCATAATTACACTGTAGCTATATTTTTTTTTTGAAAACGTACAGGAATCATGAACCGGATCTATCGCCACAGGGTGATAGAAACACCTGTCATACATGTATCTCACAATATATCATGAGATTACACCTATTCATCAGAGTCGCATATCACATTATATATAAACTGAGCGGAAGCATTTATATATCAAGGGAGAAATCCATACATAGAGCTGACAACATAATTCTAATATTTAAAAGTTTACAACGTGACATGTACAAAAAGAATGGCTATGCAAACGTGTCACATGCGACACAAGCCATATACAAAAATACAGTTGGTGAAAGCATCACAAACATGAACAAAGAATAGACTATCTACGAAGTCTATACAAAAAAGTACACGTCCCACGACGTCAGTCGTAATAGCCAAGATAGTAGGCTACGGATCGTCATCTACGCTCTCAGTACCTGCACCAATATCTATGTAACCATAGAGATCATCCATGATTACATAGGCGGAAAAGAGAATGAGTGAATCAACAGTCTCAATGGGTAAAAATCCACTGAGTTTTCGTAATGAACCGAAGTGTTAGTTACATGAGTTTACAATAAACAGCTACTAAAGGTATGGCATTTTTTTTGAAACATGAATAGCTGATAAAGTAAACACATGTGGTCATAAAACATCTGAAATATTATAATAGCTAGGTACATACATGTACGTTCCAGTCTCCCGCCTGTACTAGCACACATTACGCACTCAACTATGTTATAAATATATCATATAACTTAACCACACTCATATACAGGTATTCCTTCCCCTATGGGTGAAAACACAAGCATATAAGCATAACTAAGCAATAAAATATAAATCCATATGCAGCTAGCCGTAAGAATATACATATGTGCTTGTCCATGAAACCTTATATGCATACTAATACGTCTATGATCAATAAAACATAAATCATCATATAAACATCTCATAAATCAATCATAAAATCATGTAAATCATCATGCAATGCATTAGCGTATGCTCACAATTCTTTACCCTTGTGGCCAAGGTTCATATGCTCACAATTCTTTACCCTTGTGGCCTAGGTTCATATGCTCACAATTCTTTACCCTTGTGGCCTAGGTTCGTATGCTCACAATTCTTTACCCTTGTGGCCTAGGTTCGTATGCTCACAATTCTTTACCCTTGTGGCCTAGGTTCACAAGCGTCATTTATCACATGTCCTTCCATACATATGCTCATATTCATCATGTAAATATTTGAGCCATAATCCACATCTCAGTACCAATCTCAATGAAACATCATAAACTCATCAAATCTTTATGTAAACATATAGCCATACTTTCTTTTCTCAAACTCAAAATCATTAAAGCATCATAAAAG
>FXXK01001937.1:0-32664 GCA_900184695.1 Betula pendula
AAAAGAGAGAGATTAATTTCCGTTATTTTGTGATAATCAGGCTGCTTTACATATTGCATCTAATCCAGTTTTTCATGAAAGGACTAAGCATATTGAGGTTGATTGTCATTTTGTCAGAGATAAGATACTCAATGGAGATATATCTACAGCATTCGTGAAGTCTGGAGACCAGTTAGCTGATGTGTTTACAAAAGCTTTATGTCGGAACAGTTAGAGTTTATTTGTAACAAGCTGGGTTTATATGATATATATGCTCCAGCTTGAGGGGGAGTGTTAGAATAATGTATTAGGGTTTGAGGGTATTATGGTCATTGTATTAATTTTTTAAAGCCTATATAATAATATGTGTGAGGTAGGCTACGTACAACAATATAACGTGCCTCCTCCTCCTCTTTCTCTTAAAATGGGGTACTTAATTAAAAAACTTTGCCACCTGGTTCACAGACCATGAGATATGTAGTAGTGGTTGAATTTGTTCATAAGAATGTCCTCTTCTCTGTTTTTTTTTTGGCATACCATCCTCATTACTTCAAACTAGCGAAAAGTCCTTTTTCTTTATCTGTTAATGACAATAGACCTTTCTGCTTTAAATGAAGGTTTACTGATAAGGAATTGCAGAAATACAGGTTGTTGACCCACTCGATATGGACTTATCATGTGTATTTTAACTGTCTAGAAAAACCTATACTTCTATATATAAAAACTAAATATTTTGTTGTGCTATTTTTTGTTGCTATCTTTATGTGGTTAATCATAGATGATAGATCAGCATTGAAACATTTGCATGTCAGGCGTATGTGCAAATCTGAGAGTTAAGTGATTGCATTTCTTACTAATATTCCATTTGACGATAATCAAGATTTAGTGTGATGTGAAATGAAAAGAAGAGTACATAAGCCTTTTCCTAAAGAAGCAATGGTACAAGTGTAATTTCTACATAGGATTAGACATTATCCAAATCTTCAAGTAACATATTGTCTTATCAGCAACACTCCATTGTAATTGTTTCTAGAAGTAATATTTCCTCATTTTCGGCTTTAAGGAGACTTTTCTAATTTTCCAAACACATTTTTCAAATTGAAAAATACTTCCATATGTAATAACCAATCATCAGTGCAGTCTATCTCTACCACGAGATATATCAGTTAAATCAGATCTAAAGAAATGGAACTTATTTGTTCTGCTTCACAGTTACATTGTCATGACATGCATGTTGGTTTTATGTGTGATCCTTTAATCCTTTACTAACAAATGACTTCCTTCTTCAGTACAGAACTGGTGGTCCAATATTTGCTGGACCGTGCATATCTGCTGCTCTTCCTTCTCAGGTACATCATTTTCTTCAAGGAACTAAGGGTTTTCCCCCCTCTCCCCCTTTCTATGCAGCCGTGGAATAAGGGTCAAGTTTCTGTCTGTACACTAATTTTCAGACTTGAGCTATCTTTACATGTGTGGGGCGGCCATCATGTGATGTCCGATTGAAGCAAAACCTTGATGGTTTTAAACCTTATGTTAACTACCTTAGAGTTAAAATATGTTTTTAAATTAACAATGTTAATGAGTTATGAACATTTTTATTTGCAAGGGAAGATTGTGTTTGATCTAGAGTATTCTAGAATATCTAATAGAATTAACAATCTTGTATTGGGTATTAAGTCTTTGTTTACTAGTCAAATTAAGAGTCTTAGTCCTAATTCTAGTAGTTTAAATAAGAGTCAATGAGTGTATATATATATATACGCAGCTTGGTAGCGCGTTTGTTTTGGGTACAAAATATCAAAGGTTCAAATCCTGTTATGAGCCGTAAGGAGGGACTAAAAGAAATCAATTAATATATATATATATATGAGTCTCATAGATTTTGATAATGCAATTATGAGTGTTTTGTGTATCGAAGACATGCATGCCAAGAGTGTTCTTTATCTCTTCTATCGCGTCCTGGTCGATGCACAATGGTTCTGTTAACAGCCTCTGAACACACAAACTCCTCTTTTCTCCTTTCTTTCTTTGTTTTGTTTTGTTTTTTTTTTCCTTTTTTTTGATGAATAAACTCTTTTCTCCTTTCTTTGTGATCTCAATCAAGCTCTTTTCTTTACATATCAAAACCTTCAAACCATACATATATTCCCTGACCATGTTAATCATAAAAACACAAACCTTAGAAACCCTAATTTCGCCGCTGCTCAGATTCCTTGAACCTGTCATTATCTGTTTCAGCCCCTTCATCTCTTAAATCCAATCTTTCCAAGCCATATTCCAAAGTTGAAACCCTTTACACCTAGCCCTATCATTCTTAAACCTACAATCTTCTAATTTTCGGTCCTCCACAAACATACATTGGTTGTCCTTGCCCTGTCCTACGTCACACCTCTTCTCCATGCTTTTCATTAATGGAAGTGAGAAAGCACTTTGAAGTACACATTGGTTATATTGTAACTCGTGTTGGCATAAGGAGCACATCTAATGACGATTCCTCTTCTCGAGTTTCTCTTTTCTGTTATAGTAGAAAAATGTACTAGAAATGTGGCTTTGGAAGATTTCTCACAGTAATGTCCAATATTTGATGTTAATCAAGCTCTAGCTCAAATGAAACTTCCTCACATAAGAATAAGGTGGAGGGTTAGGTTGTGGGTTGAAGATTCAGGGTACATGTGTAACTTTTCAAATTAAAGAAAAAGAAATTGTTCAATATTTGGTCAGCCGTGTTAGGGAAGATTCTCACTACGGATAACCTAAGGAAGTGATATATCATAGTGGTAAACTGGTGTTATATGTGTAAGAAGAGTGGGGAATTCGTTGATCACCCTTTACTCCACAGTGAGATTGCTAGTGCATTATGGAATTCTATTTTCAATCTTTTTTGGTTACATTGGATCATGCCTAGACAAGTGGTAGACCTCTTCGCCGGTTGGAGAGGGCAGTCTAGTAATCCTCATAGTGCAACAATGTGGAAGTTGGTTCCGTCCTACTTGATATGGTGTATTTGGAGAAAAAGAAATTATCGAAATTTTGAATATCGTGAGAGGACGGTTGTGTAATTTAAAGCCTTTTTTTTTTTTTCAATACCCTTTACCAATGGATAACTGCCCTAGATTGCTTTTATTTTTCGAGCTTTCATGATTTTCTTTATTTATTTATTTTCTTTTAGTTAGATGTTTCTTTTGTATACTTCTTGTGTACGTGAGTTGCGCCTTTGCGCTTTTTAATAAAATTCAGTTACTTAAAAAAATTCCTAAATTGGTCCATTTCGTTTGAGGTTGTGACAAATAACTCCATGGGGTTTCAAAAGTGACAAATAACTCTTTGTGGTATAACTGTATAACAAATAACTCCCATCATATAAATTTTGGCCATTTTCCTGAATGGTCATCATAAGATTACAAATTTACCCTAAAAAAATTAGGAAAAAAAAAAATAAAAAGCAAAAGAAAAATAAAGGTTTGTGTTGGGGTGTTTGGCCACCTGAGCCGATTAAGGCCCCTTGGAGATGGTTTGGCCATCCCATATTCGGCCGTTGGAGGTGGTATGATAGTGGTTCAGCCAGCCTCAAATTCAACTATTGGGTTTGATTGAACCCCTCCCATGGCTATGGGGCTTGTTTGGCCAAACTACCACCTTTGGTCTAATTTTTATTTTTCTATTTTTTTGGGTAAATTTTTAATCTCATAATGTCGCTATTGGAAAAAAATGGCCAGAATTTGTACAGAGTAAGTTATTTGTCACTTTGAAACCTTAGGGAGTTGATTTTCACAACCTCAAACCATAGGGACCAATTTAGTAATTTTTCTAAATTGTTTGCTAATTTCTTAATAAAAGTAGGGGTGTAACTTGACCCCTTTGGGTTGGAATAGAGGTATTTCTGAGTGCTGACCTTAGGGGGGGTTGGAAGTTAACTTTCAAACGGAACCGTCCATAGAGCCTACTCTTATCAAACTGCACCAACACCAATAGGTGTTGGTCGATGATTGGTCAGCTATACGTCGGTTGGTCCTTGGGGTTGCGTTGTGGAAGTTGGATCTCTAAGATCGATAGATCGAGCAGTCAAGCGATCTATAGATGAATGAGACATGTTTATTGTATTCAGGTTCACCGTAGATCTACTATAGATTGAACGAGAAGGCTCGTTGTCTCATTGGAGATGAAGAATTATGGGGGAGGAGGGCAGCGCCATGGTAGAGAGGCCATGTGAGGGGACCGACAACAGTGATCTCTTTGCGATGGGTTTATAGGTCGTGGGTTTCCTAGATTTGACGACAAAGAGTGGGAAGCCAAAATGTAAAGGCCAGGTAGAGTTGGGGTTGGAAAGAAGAAGATGACAAGTGCTCCAAGCAAATGAGAGGAGAAGAAGGAGAACTGAGGGGAACTGAGTGGAGAGTTCTATTTTTCGTCTGAGTGGAATTGAGGGGTAGTTAGGGTTCAGAGAAAAAACTATATATATTAGGAGGGGTCGTGTCAGGTGTGATCAGAAAATTGACTCTATAAACCCGACTTCCGACCTGAATATAATTGAAAATCAAAAACTTACTCGACCCCCAAACTGTTTGTGACACTTAAGAAAGTTAGTCATATATTGGGAAGATGAATTGCCTACATGGACTGGGTGGATTGTAAAGGAGCTCATGGGTGTTAAGTCTTACATTGGTTCTTTAGTAGGTGAGACTATGCTTTATAAGTGATTCTAGGGATCTCTAATTGCAACTTGACTAGTATTTTTGGACTAATAGCATAGATGTGGTTAACCTTTTCATACCGCCCCACTTGAAAATTGACCAGATTTGGTTGGTTTCACTTTTGGTAACACCTACTCTATAATATCTTTCATTAACACTTCTAATTATGTTAATTTCCAAGTTAAAATATAAGTAGCCTTCTATTCAAGAATTGAAAATCGGAGAAAAAAAAAAAAAAAAAAAAGGAGAAAAAGAAAGAAGAATTGATAAGAAAGAAAGAAGGAAAAAAAAAAAAAAACAAAAAAGAGCAAACTGTTTGCCCATGTCTTGATATTTTAAGATTGTTCTATGAAGAAAATCTTGTTAATAGTAGATTTGGTTTACATCTAAGAGGTACAGAAGCTGAAATCCTGCATAATTTGCCCTAGTATCATAAAGTTTGGGCATGTGTTGATATTTTTAAGAATGCTCGCTGAAGAAAATCACATATAAAATATATGGAATGATAGGTCACTTTTTACTTACACTTCATTAAGTATTTCCTGCACATTGAGTCAGGACATCATCACTAATGACATAAAATTGATGAACCTTGGTGATGAATAAAACTTTTGTTAAATTTACCTATTCTCTTGTTTTGTTTGTTATTCTGCAGGGGCTTATATGTTCCAGAGATGGAGGTATCTATTCACTTGAACTGGTAAATTCCACTAATTATCCTGTACAAAAATGTGCAAATAAATAGTTTTTGATCTTCGTAATGACTGATTTCTTAACCTCATGCTTGAACCAGCAGCTTGATCTCTTTTAACAAGCTACTTTGTTTACTGAGTAGCCTGATAATTGTCTATGTTTTAACCGGGATTTAATTGTATATGATGTGTTGTTTTGAATTCCATGTCTGTCTAGATGGCAAGCAAGGGTTCTTTTTTCTTTCTTTCTATTTTTTCTTGATTGCTACAAGCAAGGGTTCTTTTACATCTAATTGGATTGAATTCGAACGGGAACTCTATTTACAATCAATTAAAGTCTTTCAAAACCCTTCAGACTTACTCAAATGCTTGATTGATGATCATTTGTTATCCAAAAGAAAAAAGATCAACTAAGGATTTTATGTATCTATTTACAGGAAATCTTCATTGTGAACATCCTATGTTAATAAATTAGTTTGTTAAGACATCTTACTCATCAAGTTTGAGCCATATCCGATATGCCCATCAACATGTATGAGTAGCATAAACACGTCCTTATGTCTCATGCATAACTGTCCCTTGCCCAAAGAGTAACTGTTTATTACTACATTAAGAAGACGTTTTTAAATAAATCTTAGTACCTTTTTTAAGATATGGTACCAAAGAAACTATCAAATTACTCTTTCAGCTGACTACTATTGAATGCTGGTGGAATTCATTCCAGGAAAAGGGAGATCTACTCTGGGAATACAATATTGGAGATCCAATTACTGCGTCTGCTTATGTCGATGAGCACTTGCAGTTGATATCTTATCCCTCCCTTTTGTCTGACAGGTAGAGAAAAAGTACAAACTTATCAGAAAATCTACACATAACTAACGATCATTTATACATTTCTCCTTGATATTTTAGGTTGATTTGTGTCTGTTCGAGTTCTGGAAGCATACGTTTGCTTCGAGTTATCAATGGACAGGAGAGTCCTCTGGGAATAAACATAGAGGAATTTGCAAGGTTGGACCTCCAGGGAGATGTATTCTCATCACCTGTCATGATTGGTGGCAGAATTTTTGTTGGATGCAGGGATGATTATGTGCACTGTATTACCCTTGACATTCAAGGTCTATGCGAATAATAGAGCTTATTTGTGTGGCTGGTTTTTGTTATCAACCAAAAGCTGTAAGTATCTATATCATCCCGGTGCCACCGTAATCATGTAATTCTTAAGTGTTATGCAAAAGACCACAGTTATGGTAAATAATAATACACGACAATTACACAAAAATACCATAATTGATGTGGTTTCCTCAATGTGAGGTACATCCTGGAGTCAATTATGAAAAAAATTCACTAGCCCAAAAATGAGAAAACCACTTAAAATTCAAAACCAAGGTTTCAATACACCCAAATTTCGTTAACACTGCAGAATTTTCTTTTACACAATTTTCTTGTCCTAATATATAAAAGAGAACATGGACAAAGAAAAAAAGTTTACAGTTCATGCCAAAATATCGTATTATGCGGGAGCTCAATTCTCTATTTTTTTTTCTCCTTGTCATGCGGCTCACAGAGCAAACAAAAGCCTTTTTTATTTATTTTTATTTTTATTTTTATGTGCGGCATGTCAAATGAAGGACTCTTGCGTTTCTCTTTCACTCTGTGCAGCTAAGCATCAAAATCAAAAGACTCCCTCTCTGTCACACAGGTCGTGCGACTATTCTCTTCAATTCCTCAAAAGAGCCGAAAATCCCTCTTTATTAAGAGGTAAGAGTCAGTGTAACAAAGACTCTCCCACTTGGAGAGAGAAAAAAAAAATTCTTGGGCCCCACAAAATTGATGGATTTATGTCACCCTCGTTAACAAATCTTCGCATTGACTTGAATCTAATCAAGTCAACAAATCTCTACATTGACTTGAATTTCATTAAATTTTCTCCTTGACTTGAATCCTATCAAGTCAACAAATCTCCACCTTGACTTGAATTCTATCAAATCTCACAATATGAATCTTCTTAAAATATCTCCGCCAAAGCCTCTAAAGACAATCACAATCTACAGTACTACTCAACTTGAGCATAAGACATGGTTCAGCCATAACGCAGCACTTCCTCCTAGTCCCATTGAGCACAAAGTTTTCTCAGCTAGCTCTATCTTCTTGTAAACCTATTTACACCCCCATTGCCTTCTTTCCTTTGGACAATTCTACCAAATCTCAAATTTTACTCTTCCAAACTAACTCCATGTGACACCTGCAAAGCATTTAACTAGTAAATAACCTTGGAGGTTAACAATATCAGTCTAACAGTAGCACGGTCACAAACCAAGTAAATCAACTATGATTTTGGCTAGTCTTTTTTACTCGAAATCATTTGAGATATCTTTCATTTGCCTACCTCTTCACTTCATCTAATTGGTGGTACATATTTATATGTCTCACAGTTTATAAATAGCAGTTTAATTATTAATTTCATACATATCTAGAGCAATTTGAAATTATTACATTAACTATTAGTTAAATAGTTGCAAGCATAAGATGAGGAAGAGAAAAACGTCGGGTTTTTTTTTTTTTAAAATATGCTTCTTGTAATCCAAAGCCCCTCCTAATCAACACCCACCACCATCTTCACCCAACCTACCAGCCAGACCGCCACCTTCATCATTCTCAAATGTCTTATTTAGTTTAGTGAGTAATACTAGAAACTATATTTTTATCCTATAATTATTACATAATGTTGACGTAACAATTTCAATCAACCCTTGGAGTAATCATTGCTTTTTCTAAAAAAAAAAAAAAATCAACTATCGGTTGGTTAGAATTGTCACATCAACATTTTAAAATAATTGTTAGATAAAAATGTGACATAAAACATTTTTCTTTCTTCTTAGTTTATTATTGGCTCAAGTGTGAAACCGATTTGGGTCAAGCTTTGGTCTTTCATTTCTTCTTCCACAACCCATTTCGGTCACTAATGTTGGACTGGGCTTATTTCTGAACTAATTTGGGTTTGAATTTGTGCAAACCGTTTCCACAAAGATGACTTCGGCTTACCGTTTCCAAACTTCGGCGAGTCACTCGGTGAACTCAGCGAGTTATCCAACATGAGTTCCTCCGGTTGAAATTCATCATTTTTTTTTCAAAAAAAAAAAAAATTAATTAAGAACATTTTAATAATTGAGGAAAGAAAATTTTTTCTTATAAATTAGCGTTCTAACACCTAAAAGAGGTTATAAATGTTTTATAAAAATTATTTTTTACTGGAGAAGATGAGATTAGCTTCATGTTGCAACCCTCATCATCGCAAGTTGTTTATTTGGCCTAGTTTCATATATTAGCATTCACAAAAACGTCACACACTACTTTTACATCTGTTCAGAATAATAATATGAAAACCTGAAACGGAATTGATAATTCTTCTGATCACATTACTTGCTTTGTATTAAAAGAAGCTCTGGTTGAAGTTGTTGCTCATAAGCTTCATTGTGTATTGACATGCACATATGTTAGCATTACCCAGCCGAACATAAATTTTCTACAAATTGGGTTTAAGGAATTTTTCCAACCCAATCTCTAAAAGTGACATGTGTTATTTAAACATATAAGAAGCACATATTTTTCTGACATAAAAAAGGCACCGAATAAGATCTTTTTCATTTCAAGTAAAATGAAAATGAGCTATTTCATGGTCAGGATTTAATATTACTGCATCTAAACATATAAATGATTTCACATCATTTAAAATTTTTAAATGGCGTACCTAAATATGTGAAATCATCTAGGCCATTAAATACATAAATCATGATCATGAAATGACTCCCCTCTCACTTGAAATCGGACTTACCAAGCAATGCATTAATTCATTCTTTATATTCCTTGTCTTACATGAACGACCACTAAGTTATGCTACTTTCCCCATAGTAATCGAGTATCCCAAACATATTGAGCAATGTTCCCTAAAGAAATATGAACAGATTTCAGAAGAGAAGCACTTGATAATTGTTTCCCTAAAGATATATGACAAATACACTCCAATAATACAACTAAAGAAAGGATTTGAGAATTGTTTGGCTAACTTATAGCTGTATATGGGTGCATAAGAAACAATACATTCATGTATCCCTAACAAAGGACCAAAGTTTTGCTTTCAGTCAACCGGTAGAAATGAGATGTCACATCAAACGGGTTCATCCACATGAGTTTGTTCCATATGTGTGTAGGAGAGATAAAGAGAGTTCCAAGCGCTAAACAGAGAGCGGGAGATAACTTACTCATTGTATGAATTTGGGGATTTCACCTTTTCTTAGAAGGGAAAGAGAGTACTCAGCAGTGTCAATAAGGTCAGCGATGTTATGCAGGGATCTCTCCTCAGAACCCAGCATGAAAATAGCACGAACCTCTGCTTTTTTAGCCAGTCTTGCGGCTAAAGTGAGAGCCAAATTTGGGGAGTTGAGGCTCCGCAATATCTGGCGATAGAGAGACAGAACTCGTCCTCTATTCCTTGCCAAATCCTCTGCTGTTGCCCATATAAGACCTTTTGCCATTTCTCTGCACTGCATAATGAAGGGGAAAAAGCTTAGGGTGCACTTCTGTTCTAATAAATTGATGGGTTTAATTCATCTGATACAAAACAAACTTAAATGATATGATCACTAAATAAACATTAGTTATATTATGTTCTCTTTTAATTTAATGCCTATTATTACTAGTACCTCATCGAAACTTCTTGATGCAAGCGACAAAAAAGCTGGTTTGATTTGATTTTAGTTTTACTCAATTTTAGGAGTGAAGGGTATTTCTGTAAACTTCATATTTCTGGAAATGGGTTGTACTTGGTCTTGGTTTGAATTTTTATTACTTTTTTAGAATTTTATTTGTGATTTCTATTAGTTAGTTTGGGCTTAATAGTTATAGCCTATAAAAGTCAAGTCTCATTTAAAGTCTAGTTCTTATTAGTGGTCTTAAGTCTTATTAAGAGTATAAGGTTACATTTGATATGTGGAATAACTATTCTATTAAAAAATCGAATAGCTTTCATTAAAAATTGAAGGTGGTAGAATGAAATAGACATTCTCATTGTCCATGATAGAATGCTTATTCCTTAAATTGAGGAATATGCATTCCCTCATAGGCAATGAGAATGAATATTACAAGTGTTAGAGCTTTATCATTTACTCTAATATCAAGGCTATTCTATTCAACCTTCTTCAATTTTTAATAAAAACTATTTATTTTTTCTAATAAAATAGTCATTCCGCGTACCAAACGTACTATAAATCTTGTTAAGGTTAGATTTAGTTTCCTATAAACATTGATTAAAGACTTTCTATTCAATATTGAAGATTATGTTTTGCTAAAAATTTCAGAGCTATGAAATTTTTCTCCTACGTATAATATAATACGAAGGAAACCCTAAGCGTGATACTTAGTTTTGTCTCTTTCTTCTTTGGATTATACTTTCAGATTTCCAACAATTTTGTATCAAATTCTAACCAAGACTAGAGCTGATTTTGCATCTATTATTTCCCTTAAATCCAATCTTAAAGGGCCCTAACCCACCCATCCAAAATAGCTCCCAAACAACCCCAAAATGCTAAAAATTATGGAGTTACTGTTCATAGCCCCGGAATAGCAATTCAAAACTTGAGCCAATGCATCAGCTTCGTCTAAACGATGTATTTTATATTAACGCAACTAAACAACATAGTTTTTATATAGCGCTCTTCTCTTCCAAGCAAGCTATGCCAAGACTTACCTATCTCCTCTCACGACGGTAAACCAATATGAACTCCTTCAGTGCATTTTTGTATACCTTATACTTGGCTCTCTTTTTCACAAAATCCTCTATGACATACTATCAAACAGATAGCAGGCCTCTTTGATCTCTTTGTATCGATCATGTAACATATCAACCATTGAGTAGTCTATATATATCATCATTTATTTGCAATGAAACTAAAATTCAAACGCAGCTTTTCTTTTCTTTTCCATCACATTTCCTCAGCAAAGCAAATAAGCATCAAAGTAGGACCCAAAATAAAAATGATATGCCTGTTGGAAATGTATTAAAGTATGGGCGCAAATGCATTTTAAGCAACTCTTCCTACTATATTAGAAATTCAAAAAATTTAGTCGGGGTCAATGCAGCCCCAGAAAATTCATTAAATTGAGGGAACTAAATCAACGAACATATATATGCATATACATACTTTTGTACACATAAACAAGTGAATTACCTTAGAGTGTCCTGCTTGCGCACAAGGGCGATTCCCTTCTCTTCTACTGGGTGTTGACCAGACCCTTTAACTCTGTTCGGACGATGGAAACAGTAACAACACGCAATTGTTTGTTTGGCCAAAACACGATACAGCTTTGATAAATAGTGCCCAAGGTTTTCAACTCGCAATCCTTATGCAAACACAGGGGCGGACTAGGATTTTAGATATGGGGGGACGATCACCGTCAGGTCAGTTTCCCGGTCGAAGGTACCGATCGTCAAATTCTCTATTTCTAGGGTTATCGCATTTCTGTTACTCGTACTTGTTGAGGTTGAAAATTCACGTTGAGTTTTTTTTTTTTTCACGTGTGAGTCATGTTGAGTATTTTGTTTTTTTTTTTGTGGATACATTAAACAAGAACGAACTACAACATATGACAACAAAGGGCCGGGCAACCCAACAAAAAGTAAAGTAAACACAAATCAGGAGGGAATGCATCAAACGAATGACGCGGCCCTATGAGTCCTTGGTAAAACCAAGAGAACCCGTTGCCAATTAAGGCGATTTCATAAGGCGTGGGCAGGAATGTGATTGGCACAAGACCTTTCAGCCCTACCCAAACACCTATAAAAACACTACAGAAATACAGAGAAAGAAACAAAATATAAGGCCAATACAAACAATTAGCCAAAAATACAGACCCGAATAAAAGAAAAATACATGAAAAGTTTAAAAAGCAGGAAAAGGCACTAAGTAGAACCACCGGAGGAGGAAAGTGCTGTGATAGTGGTGGTCGGCCAGAGAACAAGTCGGCGGCGCGTGAACAGTATACGCCGGAGATGGGCTCTTGTCGACCGAAAGCCACCACAAAGGGCCGATTGGTGTGGCGGAAGGCGGTGGCAGTGCACACGCGCGCCAAAGGAGCACGCAAAAGTCGGCGCGTGGTGGGCATGCGTCCGCGAGTAAGATCTACTCGCAGGCGCGTGTGACGCACGCTCCGGCGTGTGCTTGTTGGACGACGACGCGGCTGATGGCGGTAGAAAGCTGGGGAGCCCAGGAACACGGTGGGATGGTGCGTGTGGTGGTGGAGCTCTTTAAAATAGACAGATCTGATTTTGAAAAAATCAAATCCAAAAACTTCAAAGAGGTCGTTCCGGGGCTGAGAGCAGCAGGAAGAGGTGGAAACCGGCGATGATGTGGCGGAGGAGAAGGTGGCAATTCTACCGTGCAAGGATAGGGCCTCCGAAGAGGCGGATAGGGCCTCCGAAAAGGCGGTTTGAGCCTCCGAAGAGGCGAGAAGGGGAGGGGGGAGGAAGAAGGGGGAAGTAGAGGGGAAGGGAAGCCTTTTTGAATTGCAAGCCTTTTTCTTTTACCCTCCTTTTTTTCTTCAGTGAAAACTGGAAATTTTTTTTAGATTATGTTTAATATGTAGAATGACTATTCTTTAGAATAATTTTTATAAGAATAAAAGAAATTGAATAGTTACCCTTGAAATAGCCACCCCAAATGCTGATATAAGACGGCACGGTTGCCTCCAAATATACCAGGGGTGGTCGTACCACCCTTAGAGCCCTTTGAGGGTCTTCCATGAGGGATTGGTGGTGGTGCGACCACCCCTGAGTATTGGTAATTCCTCTCGTTTTAATTTTAATTTTAATTTTAATTTACTTTTAAGTTTTCTTTTATATGGGTTTAAAAAAATAAATAATGTGGGGTTTCTTTTTTTTTTTTTTTGGAAAAATATGGTATATTCCTCTAATTTTTATTCTATGGAATATGTATACTTATTTTTAGAGGAATATTTATTATATGAGAATAGCTATTCCTAGGAATGGTGCATGTGCAACCAAACAAAAGATATTCTATTACATTAGAATAGTCATTTCAATTTAAAAACCTATTCACAAACCAAATGGACCCTAAGAGAAAGAGATAGTGGTAGCGGAGATAGAAAGAGACCGATAAAGACCGTTAGGGCTACATCTTTACTATTGAATTGTGATAAATTGTATATTTATAGTCTTTATTTATAAAGAAGTTAAAGTGTGATGAGAAAGAAACTTAGACTAAATAAGGAAGATAATAGACCTACATGAAACTCATAGATTCAACGGTGATTTAAAAAAATATAAGGATGAGAAAAGAATACCAATAAATGCTGTAGAATTTCTCTCACAATAAAATAGAATAAATGTCTAATATAGAGAATATAAAATACTCTAACACACGTCAGCCCTGTTTAAAAATAAAAATAGGCACTATCGCATCAGTCTAATAAAATAAAAATGTGATGGGATATGAAAAATAGAATTCTTCTTAATCAAATTGATTTATGCGGGTTAAGAATTTGTTAACTAAATCATTTCGTCTATACTCTGTTAATTTATACTTTAAAAGATGAGTAATGCTTCATGTCTTACTCCACCATCTAACTATGTCCAACTTGTTTTATGTGGCAAGTAAATTTTTTATTAATTAATTAATTTTTTTTGTGTGAACAAGTTAGATAGAAGTTGGATGGCGGAATAGGACACAAAGCATTACTCCTTAAGATATCAATTATAATTTAGAAGAAAAAAATTATCAAAAATTAAAAAAGAAAAGAACAAAAGAAACAATTACTCTTTCCGTGCTGTGGAGGGCATGGGATCCACGAAGATCTCCGCGTTGAAGAGATTTTTCTGTGTGTGTGCGTGTGTTTTTTTTTTTTAAAAAGTTGTATAATTAATATTCCATAAGCATTCTATTGAAAAAAATTAACAAAATATAACCATGCCGTTAGGTGTGTATTTGAAGTTTTCCTCAATACAACTAAATGGCAATCCCACCGCGGGTGGCTGCGCCGAATAATAATGTGGCTGATTAACAATATACAACTTACATTTTGCCAAAATAACATGACTCATAAAAAATAAATTGACATATAAAAAATAAATACAAAAATTATTTTTCAAAAATTATTTTACGCCCAAATAAACAGACATAAGTCAGGGTTGTTGATCCAAATTCAATTTGTTTATGTCAATTGAACGTCTGTTTGACCCCACCAAAAGACGATGAGCGCCCCCACATGTTACATTTTCTTCTAATCAAAATCTGATACCCAAAATAACTGAACCCATGTGTTTAGGATGAAATCTGATTTTTCGAACGTTGCTTTCTCTCTTTTTGTTTTCACTTGTATTAAGTCTAACTCTCTCTCTTTAGTCTTTGCCAAGAAACAACTGAAACCCCCCAGAAGCTCCAACATTGTTATTTCCCGGCCAGTCTCTCACTCTTTGCCCGTAAGTGTCCTTTGCTCCTCTTCTTCTTGTTCTTGCTCATGAAACTTTAATGTTAACACCTATTTACATATTTATTTTCCTAATCTGATAGCAGTCATGGACATATTTGCGCCATATATAATTTGGTTTCCTGAATGAACATATTTTACTATCACTATTATGAGATGTTAACTTTTGAATCTGCTAAGCATCCATATCACTCTGTGAGTCTAAATATTAGCGAAGACACCAAAGTCGTCGTGAAAAACCTTTTATGACCAAGCAACAACGACAAAAGTCATTACTAAATACCAAATTTCTTGTAGTGGTACTAATTAAGCACATCGAGATAGATTACCACTTTGTTCGTGATCGTGTGGCATCCCAGACTCTTATGGTGAAATTCTTAGCAAGCAAGGATCAAATTGCTTATGTATTGACTAAACCTTTGGTCTATCATCGATTCAATCAACAGACATGTCCAATCTCAATGTTTGGTCTCCAACGTTGGAACACTTGAAGATAGCGAGCAGTTCAAAGCTAAGGATAACGTGCACCAATCCAGATCAAAGCATAACGCGCAACAGCTTTGAAACGAGTCTCATTGTGTAGATAGCTTTTTGTTGTATATTCGAATTCAAACTCATTGTTCAAAATTTCATTAACAGTGGTTAGTAAGGCGAAAAACTCCAACAGAAAGCTTCGGTAATTTGTGAAGTGCAGCAGTGAAAGGAAGTATCACAAGATGGTTAGTAGACAAAGCACAGGTGTATCACCTTGGTAAACTCCTCCGCTGCCTTCTTATCTATACTTTCTATATATTATTTGTGTTAAATCATTTTTTTTTTTTTTAACTCTGTTTTTTGCTCTTCCCCCTACCCCTATTCAGGTTGTCCAAGTCTACATCTTCACTAGATGTGCAGCTTCTTGTAGGTGGTGTGCCTTGCTCTTTGCGCAGAGTGAGAAACTATTCCCATAAACCTTTCATTTATTATTTCTTTGAATATACAAAGTTCAACATGTTCAAGTACTCCTTTCATTTCATTTTGAAGTTTTATCATTTCGTTTATGTAGGAACTTCTGGCTGCAAAATCGGCCAAAATATCAGCCTTACTCGAAGCGAATTCCCAGGAAGATCTTTCTCATTTCCTCAGAGACATCCCACTTGAACCAGAGACTTTTGAGCTTGTTGCAAGATTCTGCCATGGGTTTGAAGTGCACATGTCCTCTGAGAATGTTGTACCGCTCATTTGTTTTGCTTACTACTTGAGGATGACTGAAAATCACAGCAGAAATAATCTTCTAAGTATGGCCCTTACTTTCTTTGAACAAAGGGTACTCCCTAGCTGGAATGAAACCATTAAGGCTCTCTGTACCGTGGAAAAAATCTTTCAAGAAGCGGTCAATTTTGGATTAGTAGATGCCTGTTCAGATTCTCTAATTAAGATGGCATTGGTTGATCCTAGCCCTCTTGGCGAACCGATTAAGAATTCGACGTGTGTTGATGACAGCAACGATGATGACGATGTCTATAGGCCAAATGCAAGGAGAAGGCTCTTTGATCCTGAAAGGCAGCAGGAGGATTTGACAAGGCTGCCGCTCGAGCTCTATGAGCCCATCATGCTCGCAATGAGTAAGAGTGGAGTCCCATCAAAGTATGTGGCTGCATCCCTTTGTACATATGCAAAGAAGTGGGTTTTTTCCACATCTACAGGATCGGGAAAAATGTCCATTAACAAGAGGGATTCTCCAGGGGAAGTCATTGAAGCTGTGGAGAGGCTTTTATCTCAAGAGAGAGGACTCCTTCCATGCACTTTATTGTTTGACATGCTGCAATCTGCAATAATTTTGGAAGCTAACTCTCATTGCATAAATGGTTTTGAGGTCAGGATTGGAAAACAGCTAGAGGAGGCGACTGCCAAAGACCTCTTGATACCTTCTCAGTATGATACTGAGTGTGTGAGGAGGATGCTGAAAACTTTCTATGGAAATTACACTTCTTCTGACATATCAGGGTTAATCACAGTGGCAGAACTCCTTGAAGATTTCTTGGCAATGGTTGCAAGTGACAAAGATTTGAAGCCAGAGGAATTTATTTCATTAGGAGATATATCGGTTGCAGCATCATCAGGAACACAAAGAAGCTCTGATGGAATATACAGAGCTGTTGATATCTACTTAATGCAGCATAGATACCTAACAGAGTCGGAGAGAGAGGAAGTGTGCAGGGTGTTGGATTGCCAAAAGTTGTCCCCTGAAGCTTGTGAACATGCAGCCAAAAATGAAAGATTGCCATTAAGGGTGGTGGTGCAGGTTTTGTTCGTGGCGAAGCTGCAACTCCACGACGCAATCACAACAGAGATGAAGGATTCTGATGACAGATTGAGAAAGGAGGAGGCAGGTAAGGATGTAGCGAAGCTGGACTGCGGTGGGCAACGAGTAAGGAGCGAAATGAAGAACATGTGCAGCAAGGTGATGGGGCTAGAGAGGGAATGCTGTATGATGAGGAAAGAGATTGAGAGTGGTTTCAGCCGAAGTAGTGTGAAAAAAGAGAAGGTTAGCATGTGGAGAGATATGAAGAGGAAGTTCGGCTGCATCAGTAACATGCATGATTATAACTGCCAAACAAAGAAGAAGAACATGTAGATTTATGTTCCATCTCTTATTTCCTTGTCAAATAGCTAGCTTTCCACATTTTAGCCTCCATGTTCCTCCATTAAATGACCACTGTCCTTTCTCCTTTGTTAGGGGCCAAAAATTTGAACTCAAAAATTTGATGATTTGATTGTCATGTTTATTGCTTTATGCTGGGACATGCACATCAAGTCAATGATTAATAATCTCCTTACTAATTCTTCTTCTGCTTCTGGTAAGGCTCATTTGCTATTGTTTTTTAAGACTATTGTTTGCTTTTTTTACAAACAACTCAACACATAAACACATTCAAAACTACGTTCACATTTACGTCACATCAAAAAAAAAAAACACCTTCTAAAAACCATTAGCAAACGAGCCCTACCTAGTCTCTCACATTCTCCTATGTTGGATGTCCAAATTTAGATCACATTCTCCTACCATGAATTTGGATATTGTTTCTGATAAAATCTATATGAACTCTAAGCTAAAAAGGAAGAGCAGGCCGCTTATCATTTATGCTCTGCTTATCTTTCGTTTTTTACTGTAACAATTGAAAGATACTCCACATCCAATGGCATTCAAAAAGTACAAGAAATAATTAACACATTTTGCAGCTCAATTAATTTCCTCTAGCATCCTAATCAGTACTAATTAAAGAAGCACATTTTCCCAATTTAAAGATGCTTCTTTTATAGCACTTTTGGATCCCTCAAGGCTCAAGCCCTTGTTCTTCTGGAAACTCCATAGAAATCACTTGACAGAATGGTTGCGTCGTTATAGTTGATTTAAAGTTTTGAAATAAGCAAATGATCAAGAATCTGAATTTAATGATTTGGAAAGCCTTGGATAGGGAATATGAATCATAAAAATCAGGGTGCTTACATCACTTTTCGGTACATGCACCAAGGAAAGAGTAATAGCAGAACGCATCCCAAACCATCCCCCATTTCTATAAGATTTTCCCTCTGCTTTTGTCCCTCTCTCCACAGCAAAAGTATGAGGCCGCTTCTCTGCAGCATGCTTCTGCATGCCAATGACGTCGTTTGATATGAAAAAAACAAAGATCGCCATGGGCCATGGCGAATATATATCAAACACTTGCATTATTTTGAGGTACCTAAATCTGCATTTTATCAAGACGACACGGACAACGTCAATGGCATTTCGCTTTCCCTAGATCCAACGGCAGGCTTATCAGCGTCATCCCTTGGGCCATGAACTTCCTTTGTATGGCCTAATTCTCGTTGGCCGCTGTACTCATCGTTTCCAAGCACAATGACCGCCCCAAAATGCACGCGGCGTTCACCAACTGGAGAATGTACAGGAGACTCTGCGTTTGATGTATTGGCCGTGGTCGTTGCACCGCTGGCGGGGGCGGCTGGTGGGGTTGTTCCGTGACTGCTCTCGCGCTCGTTGAGTTGTGGGTCTACGCGGGGCTTGCAGCATCTGTACAAATAAGCGAGAAACCAAAAGGCCCATGGGATCCCAACCATTATCATTCCTGCAATTGGATACCAAGATGCGGAGTTTGTTTGTGGGAGAAAAATGTAGAGGCAGAGGAGGACTCCCCCGACAACTATGCAGGCAAAGAACAGGAACGAGACGACGTATACTCTAGCATCTCCTTTCCTTTCATCCATGGATGATGAAGATGGACCTCTTTCTCTCTCTTCTCCTCTCTGTCTCGTTTTCCTCGTTGGTTAGAGTTGTTTCCCCAGGGATCCATCACAAAATCCTTGACACACACCAACTATAAGCGTTGAAAGCGGGACTAATTTCTATGTGTAAATGAGTAGTGAATAACCGTTTAATTTGCTGTGTAAATTGTAATGCCCTTTAAAACCCTTTTTTTTAAAAAAAAAAAAAATTAAATTTAAATTTTAAGTAAAAATTTCATGCTTTCATTAACTCATCAAACCATAATAGTCACGAAAATTACAATATTATGAATAAAAATGAGACATTCTTAGACTTATTTATATTTGCTTCAAAGATTGTTGGAGTGCCACATTTGCTAGAAGAAGGACCGTCATATTTGCACCCATTTTGACGTGTTTCACATACCATGATTGGAGACTATGCAATATCATCTTTGAATCATCAATTAGATTTTCGTACCAACTTTAAGATTGACCTTTCTTTCGAAGCGCGTGTACTATTTTCAGTGCATCACCCTCCAATATAATATTTTGTCTTTCCAAATCTTTGCCAAATTCTACAGCTTTTCATACCACAAAGGCCTCCTACAATTGGGTAATTATATACCGTTTGGACGAGCACATAAAGACAAGACATTTCCTTCATGATTTCTAACAATTACGCCCACACCTATCTTCTTTCTTATTTTATCAATCATGCATCCCAATTAATTTTGATCACACCACAAGGCGGAAACATCCGCTTTGGTACTAATGTGTCTAGAGTCCTCTTTACAATATTTTTCGCCCTTTGTTCCACATCATAAAATTCCTCCACTACTTCCTTCACACTTCTTACAAGTTGGATAAGGTGAGTGAGCTTTCCTCCAAATACCACTATATTTTTTTGGAGCCAAATTCTTCTGGCTACTATGACCATTAATTTGAACTTCTTCTCAAGCTTTTTCTAAAAGCTTACATGCTATTTGTAGAAAATCATCCACTCCGCTAGCACATTTTTGAATTTTTCTAATACAATCCCCCCACACATCATTTGATGATGGACACTAGCACAAAATATGACATGTATTTTGTACCTCCACCCCAGGCACAAAGATCTTTAATTTGCAATCCTTATTTTGAATAAATTTTCTTTGGTTATTGCATGCCTTACGAAGAAACACTTTCGCCACCCTTGGGCCATTTAGGTTCCAGGACCTCTTCCACACGTTGTACAAGGAGGCATTTAGCTTTCACTTGAGGCCTTCATGAATCTGTTTAATTTTTTTTAAATTTTTTTTTTTTTGGTCATATGGTAAGCATTTTTCACAGAAATTCCCCCGTTGACGTACCAATCCAAATTAATTGATCAGTTTGTCTATTGGGGCTGACTGCCATACTGCATATCCTTTCAGCCTCATCTTCATTAAAGATCTCATTTACAAGAAAGACGTTCCACCATCTAGTATCTTTGTCAATTAGTTCCTTTACTCTGGCATCTTTGTCCAACCTTTGGACTGGTGATTGCACTGCAAATGTTGACAAATTTACAAGCCTATTGTCCTCCCGAATTTTGATGTTGGACCTATCCCTCACTCGCCAAACAAGCACTGCCTTTAGGAGATCCTTAGCATTCCATATACTCCTCTAGGCATAGGATGACCCATGTCCCATTTGAGATTCCAATAAATTCCCATGTGGGTAATATTTTTTCTTAAAATATGCGCCACCAAAATGTATGGCTTTCGGAATAATAGTCGCATTTGCTTTTCCTAAGAAAACTTTATTAAAACACTCTAATTCTCTGAACCTCAAACTATCAATGAGGGTGTTTGGCAAACACCTTTTCAAACTCTTTTTTTTTTTTTACTATGTACTTTATTGATGTGCACAGCAACCGGTTTGAAATAAAAGTGCACAGTTTAAAAAAAAAAAAAAAATTAGGAAAGGGGTTTGCCAAACACTCTCAATAGCTTTTGAAGCGCCCCATTTAACCCAACTCTTCCAAACAACTTTTGACACAAATCCTTGTATCCCACTAGAATCAAAGCATCATCAAATTAATTTCTTTACACATAGCTTTTGGCAACTGAAACACATTCATATTATATGTTGAAATAGCTTTGATTATTGTTTTGAGGATGATCTCTTTCTTTGTTTGCGATAAAAAATTTCTCATCCCACCCATTAATACGACTCCAAACCCGTTCCTTTGTACTCTTAAAGGTACGAGTTTTCAGTTGTCCAACAACTGCCGGCAGCTCTCGATATTTCTTACTTAATTGTAGTTGATTGTACCTTTGCCATAGAAGGAATGTGATCCCTAACCTCCCTTCTGGTGTTCCCTCTATCTTCTTCACATTAAGTTTTTGTTTCGACACTTTTTCATATACTTCCAACAACTCTTGAATCCTACTCCATTTCACAACATTAATTTGCTTTAAAGAACAATAAGCTATCTTATGCAAAAAAAATAAAATAATAATAAGTGACTCAGTTGATCCCACCTATCATAATTGGAACATTTGTGATCATTCTTACTCTTCTCTGCCTTCTAGATGAGCGAGCTTAAACATTTCGCACACAAAATAAATAAATAGGAGAAATAACAGGTCACCTTGCTTGAATCCTTTGACCGAAGTGATTTTGCCCAACAATTTCTTTTGTTTTTGTTTTTTTTTTTTGTTTTTAATTTAATTTATTTTATTTTTTAATTTTAAATGTTTTTAAGTTTTTAATTAATATTAAAAACTCATTTAGGATAAATGTCACGTTTTTCCGTGAGGTGACATGAAGCTCTATTAAGAAATTAGACAAAACTTGAATGAAAGTATTGAGTTGCAATGTCAGTTTACTAGAGATACCACATATGATACTTTTTAAAACTAAGGTGGCCAGATAATTTTGACCCAAACTACAAATACCAAAAATATATTTAACCCTAAAAAAAAAAAAAAAATCTCGCCCATTCGTGTAATGGCCAAAAAATTCACGAGATTACCATTATCGGTGGGCAAAGCCTAGCCTTGGTGGGGTTCGTAGGTTCAACTTATTAGTTTTTTATTTTTGTTTTCCTATTCGGGTTCAAGTTATTAGTTATTACTTAACAAAAAAAAAAAAAGTTATTAGTTATTTGTGAGGTAGAGTCATCATGGCCATTGTGGGCCAAAATATCGAATGCATTTTGTATAAGTCACCCATAGTGTTCTACGTGTCGAGTCTTGGTGCGATAGTCTTCTACGTGTCAATTAATATCAATGGCTCTAATTCTATTTAAATTACCAATGTTAAATGAAAAAGAGATAGTGTTGCTAACATTCGAATCGGAGATCTGCTTCCTTCAAGCAGCCACCCTATTCTCTTTTTTTATCAATTTTTTTTTTGCTACATTCTTTAAAAGAGAACAAGAGGGAGAGAGTTTTATGAGGGAAGGTTTTTCCATTTTTTATTTATGAATTAATATTCAAATTTTATTCAATAATCAAACAAATAGACCACATTACTTAAACAAAATAATATTATAAATACAGCTTAAAATTTCATGTGCCATCGAATTTGCATTTCGTTTAGTGTGTACTATTTACCAACTAAATAGGAAAGCTATAATCATTCTGGTGCCATCTACTAATTGTTCAAATCTGTTAAAGCTTTAACATGTAACGTTCAATGTATTTACCACCTAACGTAGATCTCCTTTCAAAATGATGTGTTGAAGCTTCCGTTCTTTATCAAACACAACTTGATGGAATCTTACCATAATTTCTGTTGTAATCGATTCTCAATTTTTTATTTTAATTAAAAATTTTGCTGCAATAATGTGCCCTTTCAAATTCATACGCCCATTAATTGTATCGACAACAGCGTCTGGCCAATTCACCGGATGCTAGGAAGAGAAATGCTATAGCATCTACTTATGTCCTTCTCTCATCCTTCTACTTTTTAAAATTACCATTGGATTTATGGTCCCCATGTGTAGACAATCATGGAGACCACAGATCTAATAGTGATGGTAATATTTAGAATGATGGAAAAAAAAATTTGGATAAATATTTTAACATTTCTCTGCTAAGAATTGGCCGGAGACTAATAGCTGTTAGGAATTGGTGTCTTCGCCACGGCTTCCTCCGTTTACTTTCTGTCCCACATCCTTTATGGGCCAACTTCTATGCCGGCCGGTCTGATCCCCCCAGAAAGATAAATTATAAAGGAAAATAGTTATACACTCAACTTCCTTGTTTTTTCTCGATCGAATTCTACATGTTCTTCAGGGGCCCCTCTGCAATATGTGGCACAATAAAAAGTAGCCTCTTTCGTGTAGCTAACCACCAAGATCTCTTTTGTCCCTTCTTTATGGGACACATTAACTAGCAAGGCTTTATGCTAACTTCATAAATGACAGCTTGCTTCTTCTGACCCAAAATACAAGAAAGACACTCACGCACTCTACTTCTAACTTGATCACAAATTCAGACGGTAACGTAAGATCATTCTCGTATATATTATTACTCTTTTGGAATACAAATTAGAAAGTCAGGAATAACTAGACCTATTTACTATTTATTAATTTGCAAGAATTATTTAATAAAAAGTAATTCTATTTAGAATACTGTTATACGATTGCCTTAAAATTTGATATAATGGTTAAAATTAACTATTAAATCAACATTTACAAATAATAATAATAATAGCTAATTTTTACTGCAATACCATTTCAGTTGTATGACAGTCGTATTATAATAGTCTACTAAACAACTTTACTAAAAAGGAAAAGCATTTCTCTCTCTATATATATATATATAAGGATAAACAAATTATCCAAAGCCCCCAAAAATTCAGTAATAAAAAAATTTAAAAAAAAAACCTTGCCCACACATGATCTTTTAAATAAGGCATATGGCCTCGTTTGAAAAAAAAAATCTTATTTGGACATACGTGTCTGTTTGTGTTGATGGATTTCCAAATAATGAGAATTTAAAAATTGAAAATGAAAAAAAGCCTAAGCATTTTAAAAGTATGAGTTCTAAGCTAGGCCTTCTTAAGCCTCATCTGAAGCAGCAAAATTATATAAAAATAATGTTCAAACATTTTGGTATGATTTCTAATTAACACAAATGAGCAAGCAAACTTACCATAACTTCAAATCTTGGAAATAAGTATACATAAATTGTATCCCTTGACCAGCTTTATTGCTTACCACTATATTAATCCACTACTATTATATTCAACATTAAAACTTAAAATATCACAATTCCTTAATTCCCTCCCTTGGGAGATATTTATATATCTTCTCCAACTCTAATAGCTACCAGTAGGTGGAATGGCTGCACACTGCCTGTCCACAACCTCAATGAGCTTGTTGGCTATAGAACTCGCATACACAGAGGAGCCTTCATATATCTACCAAAAAGAAGTAAAAATTATATTAATTAAATTATTAAACTAATAATTTTAAAGTAATAATATAACATGATATTAAAGTAAACTCCTAAATTTGAATCTTATCTCCATTAATCACTTCATATTTTTAATTAAATATTACAATTTTGTTTTGGTTAATTCACTTTATATTTTCAATTAAATATTCTACGTACCTAATAGTGATTTAACAATAGATATATACATAAACACCAGTACTGTGAAAACCGACCCCGCCATGCACATATATGTATTACATAAGGAAAATTTAATGGCACAGTAATTGAGAAGCAGAAGGATATATGTGTATTATATGCCTACCTTGGTGTTGAACAAGAAGCTGTAGAAATCGCCAATGTGGCCACCGGCAACATGGTGGAGATCCAGCTGAAGTTCGTCGAGGACTTTAGACACAAACAGCAAGCAATTATTCTTACGCTGAACGAGTTTGATGGTGACCTCGTCGTCGATGATACGAACATCGACCTCAGTCTCTTTGGATTTCCTCTGAAGCCATGAGCTCCTCAAATTAGATCCATTGTAGGACTGCTCAGGGTCACCAAGAGGCTTCATGTTGCAGCTCTCCAGATCCCCGGTCCCATCGTCTGCTTCCGTCTTCTGCCTCTTGGTCCTCTCTCTCCCACATCTCTTTTTCTCCACCAGCAACTTCAGTTCATTAACTGTCCTCAGAAGCTCTTTGATATATTCTATGGCGTCGCCCACCACAGATGCCCTATCAGTCTTCATATATATATGTATATATAGTTTTTGATTCGGCGCCCCACCCCAGAACAAACATATATAGAGCCAAAAAGCAGAAAGTATTGTAAGCATAAAGTGATTGAATGTCAAAAGAAAATCAAAGAAATGAGATACTGTAATTAATTAAATACCTTGGTAGGGTTAGGGACAAGGCTCCTCAAGGTATCGTACTTTTCGTTCAAGTGCTGCCTCCTCTGCCGCTCTGTTTTGGTTTCGCCATCCCTGCCTCCTCTGGCGCTCTGTTTTGGTTTCGCCGTGCCTCTATTACTGAATTCCATTACTCCATTTTCAAACTGTCTCGCATCCCCACTTCCCTCTCTCTCATCCCCTCCTGCGCCAAACAGAGAACCATTCTTTGGGCCTGGCAAGCCATAGCCATTGGGTAGAGACTGGAACAAATCCCTGAACAAAGGAGGTTGTGGAGGCAGGTTTAAATGGAATAGTGGGTCATACAAAACGGATGCGCCGGAGGCATGGTCCGACCCGTTTGGAACATCTCCCAGAAAGCCCAAGGGGTTCTGATAATTTGCGGTCTTCTGGGTCGGGTTTGAGAAGGAGATGCATGAACTGGGGAGCAAAGTGGAGGCGGAGCATCTGGGCAAGTGGAAGAGATTCAGGAGGTCTGGTGTTGGGGGGTAGGGACTGTCTGATAGCGAAGAATAATCGAAGCATTGCTGGCCATTTTGAATATCCATTTCCTGCAACTGTTGTTGCTGATCTTCATGGGTATTGTGGTGGTGGTGTTGGTTAAAATGGTCCATATCTCGCATCTCGTGGACGCTGTAAGAGTTGTCCACGAGATGAGTATTGTTATGGTTGGTGGGGTTGTAGGAGTCGTCCATGTTGAATGCCAGCTGCTGTTGGAGTTCAATCCCCATGGCAGTGGCTGCAGCTGCCGCATCTTCATGGGTAGGAGGGTGAGCGTGGTTGTGCTGGTAGGAGAACTCTTCCATGGAGAGCCTGAGATTCTCTTCAAAGCTGTTGTGGGTAGTGTTGTGGCTACAGATTGGGAGTGTTTGGGAAAAACCGTCCTCTGGTATTGCTGCTTCTGCTGCAGCAACTGTACCTTCTGTCATGGGGCTGGAATCAAAGCAACCAGTCTCATACATTTTTGGACCAGAGAGATTTTTGTCTCCTGCCTTTCTGGGTCTCTGTCTGCATCAATTAAAGCAAAATCCACCAACAAAAAAAAAAAAAAACGAATTATAAAAAAAGAGACGATGATGAGTACATGAACATTGAAGAAGAACAACATTAACACACAAAATGACAAAATGGTTAAAGAGCCATCACAACAAATTAACACTTAACCCTTTAGATGAACAAGATTAAGCACAAATCTAGAGAGAAAGAAAAACAAACACTAACTTGAGAAAAAAATGCAACAAATTAGGAGGCTACAAGGAAAACCCAGATGGAATTAAATCACTGATTGAGGGAATGGCCGAGAGAGAGCAAGAAAGAGAGAAAGTTGAGGTGTCTCAGTGCAGGAATTCCATCCATATTAATGATATTATATATATATTCTAACCTTTTTATTTATTGTTATAGGCCAATGGAACAAGTAAAAGGGGGAGCAAAGCGGTTAGGAGGAGGGACCACAACTACAAATATATAAAAGAATTCTTTTTCTTTTATTTTTAATCAGATCAGGGACTGGGAGGTTGTTACTGAGAGTCTGAGATTCCAGTCACTGGGGCCCACTCATAAGCTCCGTATTCTCAATCGTGATACTCAGCCCGCGTGATTTGCAGTGAGCCCCATCATTATAATATGTTTTTCCTTTCTCTGCATTACTCGTAGCTTTGTCTTACAACTAAGGATTAAGATCGTATTAATTCTAGCCGAGTCGGGTCTTTCTTTTAATTTTATTTGGAATTAGAGTTAATTTCGAGCTTAATGCCGAATTAAATATTATGTTTAAGCATAACTCTTTTTGTTTTTTCGAACGAATTTAAATTTGTTTATGAACGGCTTAATTAATTTATTTAATTTTTTTATATAAAGTAAATATAATGATTGTTTATCTTTTCATAAATTTATACTAATTATTAGTTAATTAATTATTATTAAAATTTTATAATTTGAGTTAATTAAATAAATAAAATTGAATCTTAAATAATTTAATCTCGAGTTTATATAAATGTTTTATAATATATATATATATATATATAGATTCATCATGCACGTACATAAACATACACACGCACATATACATAAATATTCACAAATATACTCATGTACACACAAATCTCTAAAATTAAACCGACAGCAACATTAATTCAACTTATATCTATCATATTAAGAAGATAATTTCCTTTTACATAAGATGTTCTTATTACAAAATTAAAATAATACTAAAAACAATTGTAAAAATAAAGTTATATGAATTTATACGAGCTTATCTAAACCGAGTTTATACGAATATGTCTTGTATAGTATTCGAACATATTCATTTATTATTTGAACTGATACCAAATCGATTTTAACCAAACTGAGTTTACGAGTAACTATACTCATCTTACACCCCTAACTATATGGTAAATGCCACCTCTTCAAATTGGTCGTTGCGGCTTTTGCTACAAAAATTACATCTTTTTGCAAAAATCATAGTTGATTGGTTAAAATACGAAAATGCGCTTCTTTTTTTTTTTTCCAAATTAGCCATGGCTGGACTAAGACTTATATATATTAAGTAATGTTGTTTAGTAGACTACTATACAATTGCATTATGTGACAATAAAAAACAGCTTTTGAATAAGTACTTGTTAAAAAAAAAAAAATTAACCATAATTTTTACTGTAAGATCATACTAACTGTATGACAATTCTATAATACCAATTTATCTTATCCGGAAAAGAAAAGTCTATAACTTGATTACTTTCGTGATTTCATCTGCAAGAGTTCTATAATATTGTTACACTCTTTTGATTATATCTGTGTATGAGAGAGAGTCATGTCGGCAGGATCACCGCAAAAGAAGGATGTGAGAGGCTGGCCGGGCTGATATTAGAGAAAGAGGACTGAAGCATGTAGATAGTAACACAGAGGAGCGTGACACAAGGTACTGCTGAATTAGGGGACCGGATTTGAGATCATTTTGGTTCGTCCTTCTTATTTATCAGTAACGTACGTGCTTAAGGGTCCATATACATTAGCGGTTCTAAAATGTGCGGTTTGAAAAAATAATAATTTCAAAATTAATGTAGTAAATAAAAATGTAAATATTATTTAGTAAAATTGTAGTTCGATTCAGTTTTAAAAACACACATTCTTTTTTGCAATTTGAAAATATAAATTTTTTTACATTTTTCAAAAATAATAATTTCAAAATTAACGTAGTAAATAAAAATGTAAATATTATATAGTAAAATCGTAGTTCGATTCAGTTTTAAAAATACACATTCTTTTTTGCAATTTAAAAATATAAATTTTTTTACATTTTTCAAACTGTCATTTTTTTTTTTAAATGCACTCTTAAATAATATATTTTTCTCAATTTTATTTAAAGATCGATTCACAATTTGTTGCAAACTTGTAGGACAAAAAGACTCTTAAATTTTATTTTCGCAAAATGCCATGATTTAACAACTTGAAAAGATGTTTACAATTTCAAACAACGGCTGCTAACTTCTTCTTTTTTGTTTTTTATTAAATTTTTTTATGAGTGGGTTGCTAATTTTTTTGGTATACAACTTCCATACAAGCTCTAACTCCAGCGCCCAAACCACGGTCGTCGCCAAATACCCGTTTTGGGAGTACACTTGGGGAGTTGGGGGGATTGTACAAACGAGAAGACTAAGGTTATGTATGGTACGCGAATGGCTATTCCAAGGAATAGCCTCTATTAATAATAGAATTAATAGAATGGATTAGCCTTGGAATAACCATTCCGATAGCCATAAGGGAATTACTATTCTTCAATTGAGGGAATAACCATTCATCTCACATTTGATAGGAATGGTTATTCCCTCAATTGAAGGAATAGTCATTCCTTATGGCTATCGGAATGGTTATTCCAAGGCTAATCCATTCTATTAATTCTATTATTAATAAAGGCTATTCCTTGGAATAGCCATTCCGCGTACCAAATATATTCTAAGAGTACGATGTCACTGCATCATCGTAAGAGATATAACAATTATATTGAAAAAAAAAAAGAGAGATAATAATTATACAGGGGTATGTATTCACATTTTGCACAATTGTAAACTTGTCGCTATATATATATATATATATATATATATTGCAAGGACTCGAAAAATTCGTCGCTAATTAAAGATAATAACGTTGCAAAAACGTGTTTGATTTGCTTATGGCCTAAATCATTAAAAAAAAAATAATAAATAAATAATTGTTAGCACTCCCACAAGCATGGACCCCATTTTAGTCTCATCTTTCTCTTACATTTCCTTGCAAAATTTTAAAATCGGATATAGCTAGCTTGTCTACCAATTTCGGTGTGTAATTCATTTTCGTTTGTTTGTTTTTTGAAAGAAAAATGCTTAAACATCTACTAGAAATCCTTCTAGGGAATCAACTAGTTTTTTTTATTATTATTTTAAATCAAATGGGGCCCACCTCTTCAAATGAAGAGATGGGTCCTACTTGATTTAAAAAAAAAAAAATATGCTTGTTGATCTCTTAGAAGGATTTCTAGTAGATGTTCTAGCACTCCTCTATTTGAAATTGGTTTAAGACGTACGTTATTTATGTTTATAAACTTAGACAAAGCTTGATTTGATCAAGTATCCTTTATCCAATTCGATCTAGAATAAATTGAGTAATGCTAAAAGAAAAATTTATGTCTCCATTGTTTTTTCTAAAATTGATATAGTTCTTAAAATTATTATTTAGTCAAAATTTAATAGTGATCTATCACAAATCAAATAGTGATTTTTAATGGTAGTTTATCACAAATCTAATGAGAATTTTAAAAGTCACATAAGTTTTGAGATGACACAATAAAGACATGAGTCTTTTTTCTAGCAATATTACTAAAATAAATTAGCTTGTGTCTTTGTTAGATGAACTAAAATCAAAACTTGTTCGCAGATAAGGATGGCTCTCTCTTTCTCTTTAAAAATTTGGAATTAAATTTGGACCATGGAAAAAACTATCCTAAAATTTTTTTACCGCACTTAAGTCAAATCCAATTCACGCCTTACGAAATGGAACGGACAGAGATCTCTTAAAGCTAGGTTGTCCAATTTTGATTGAAATTCGAACAATCTAACGGTTTGGGAGAGACTTCATATGTAAAGAGAAATGAGTAATGTTACACACATTCTCAATTTCTCACACCCATTTCTACACTCTCTTAGGTGACTTTTAAAACTACTATTGGCTTTGAAATCTTTATTATTCACTTATGTGGCTTTTAAAATTATCATTGATTTCTACACTTCATTAGGTGACTTTGAAAACTATTATTGGACTTGAGATAATAAATCTTTATCACTCACTTATGTAGCTTTTAACATTATCATTGGATTTAAAATTGATTTTTATTAAATTTTTAATTTAATAGTGATTTTAAAAGTCAAATAATGAGTGAAAAAATAAAAATATATGTAACATTACTCGAGAAAAAAACAAAAGACAAAGCCCTGAAAATATTTCTCTCACATGAACGGTAGGAAAAAGAGACAAATTCTACTAAGCTGTCAAATTTCCCTATTGATAAATGCTTGAGCATACTTACAAAAAAAAAACAAAATAGAGAAAATAAATGCTTGAGCATATTCGACAATTTGAAAATTAAGTACGATAAAAGCCTAAAATCAGTTGAAAATAAATTTTAAAATGTTTTTGTCTGAATAATAACTAAATTGAATTTTGGCTGGTAAACCTTGAGGAGCCGAAACTCGAACAGGCCGGGTTTTTTTTTTTTTTTTTTTTGTTGCTTGGCTGCAATGGCAATATGGCATACATGTAATTTACTGGAACTCCTTCGGATTCACGCAATTTGTGGTTACTCCAAAGAGTGTGTTTGTTTAGGTCGGAGCCGTACTTTAACGAGTAGTTAGACTCTATGTGGGCCCCATATGGCAGAAATATCCTCCATGCAAACCGCCAGCCTCAACTAACTAATGCAACCGTCTAGCCTTCAACAACAACACACATCATATTATGTTTTTTTACGCATAGTAATTATAACAAATATCCAACATTTGAATCAGTAGGTGTTGGTGAAAAAACAAAACAAAAAAAAAGAATAAAGAGGGAAGCATATATAATAGAAAATTTTGAACAAGAAAAGCACAACCCAATTGTTGCAATTCAAGGGAAGTTAGTGTCGATGCTTTCTATTGCTAAATTTTTGTAAAGTATATGTAACACTTTTCTTTCTTTTCTTTTTTTTTTTCTTTTTTTCTTTTTTCGATAGGAGGTATCCGGGTTTACCATTTATGGTTTGACAGCACCTCAAACTCACCATAAGGCTTATCAAGTGTGTAGGCCAAAGCTTAGAATCAACCGACTAAAACTTTTGTTTGTTGAAATAATAAATAAAAAGAGAGATTTAGTTTGGTTCCAGTTTAAATTGAAATTAAATTCGTTGGGATTGAAAATGAAATACGTCTTTTATGGCATGTACTGGAACACATTTTTTAATCTTAATAGATCGAGTTTTAACTAAAACTAGATTCAAGTCAAGTCCAAAATGAAAAGCTTACTAATTTTTCCTCTTGCGGTGTTTGATACAAATGACAACAAAAAAAAAAAACAAAAATCAAAAAAACAAAAACAAAACAAAACAAAAAATAAAAATAAAATAGGAAGCAAAAAACCCCCCTTATCCACACATGCTCTTTTAAATAAGGCATATGGCCTCATTTGAAAAAATTATAATTTTTATTTGGACATACGTACGTGTCTGTTTGTGTTGAAGGATTTCCAAATAATAAGAATTTAAAAATTGAAAATGAAAAAAAAAAAAAGAGCCTAAGTGTTTAAAAAGTTTGATTTGATAGCAAGGCCTTCTTAAGCTTCATCAGTTCATCTGAAGCAGCAAAATTATATAACAATAATGTTCAAACATTTGATATGATTTCTAATTAATACAAAATGAGCAAGCAAGATTAATTACCATAACTTCAAATCTTGGAAATAAGTACACATAAATTGTATCCCTTGACCAGCTTAATTGCTTACCACTATATTAATCCACTACTATTATATTCAACATTAAAACTCAAAATATCACAATTCCTTAATTCCCTCACTTGGGAGATATTTATATATCTTCTCCAACTCTAATAGCTACCGGTAGGTGGAATGGCTGCACACTGCCTGTCCACAACCTCAATGAGCTTGTTGGCTATAGAACTCGCATACACAGAAGAGCCTTCATATATCTGCCAAAATAAGTAAAAACT